>CABEEJ010004427.1:40090-64441 GCA_901482245.1 Timema douglasi
GAAAAAAAAAACAGCTCACCCGACCGAGATTCGAACCTCGATCTCCCCGTCCTCGGCGGTCGAGCTCAACACGACAAGCGCGTTAGCCAACTAAGCCACCGAGGCGGGTTAGTATAGTAAAATTAATAATGTATCTAATTTAAATGTTTGTATTCTATTTATCCACAAAACACATTCAGATGACTCAAACCTGCCAAATTTTCTTACTATAGGAAATGTGTTCTGAATGGCGTTTAATTCGGCATTTTTTTTTCATTTAACTTAATTTTATCCATTTAATATCGAAGTATTAGATGACTTAAAACTGATCTAACAATTTTTCAACTAATTTAGTTTCTATTTTAAAATAAAGTTTACTATGCCCACTGCACAGGCCTTAGTCACTTTTACATTATAGTCAATGATTAAAGTAAAATGGTGCAACATGAACACTAGATAAAAATCCTGTAGCAGTTATGAGTTTGACACAGGGTAAGTTTCATCTTCAAACTTAGTACACCTCAAGTGTGGTGCTATACTAAATTCAAGGCGACACCTAGCATAACTCGAATGGAATGGGTCAGTTTCGCATATGAAACTGGCCTGTTTTGTTCTGATCTAGGTCTGTTCAATTAATATTTGATATTGTAATTTTGTTTTCTTATATAGTGACATTAAGAATTATAAGTCAATAGTATTGTAAAATTTTCATTCAAAATATTGTTAATTATTTTTGTCTGCTTTTACTCTGATTAAGATATTATGCATTGGTAGCCATTATATTTTTGTTTGGACTATTAAAAATGGATTGATATTTTCAAGTGAGAGGGTAACAGACAGAAAGATAAAGAAAGTAAAACACTAGTCAAGGATGAATAGAACAAATGAAAATGATGGGACTGTGTACACTCCGTTAATTATGAAAGGTGTTTCCTTGTCTGGTTACACTATGGCCCTCTTATAAGTTACACAATAGTATAGCCAAGCAAGAGGAGGATACATTGTTATCTTCCAGGGTAAATGGAGGGTACAATACAAGGATGGTCAAAATATCTCCATGGAAAGAAGGTGGGAAACCATCTAGGAAAAAACACCCTCAGTACACCCAACCAGGAGTTGAAACCTATACTTCACATCAACAGCAATTCAGTGTATTGTGAGTGATGCCTTAGACCATGATATCACCAAAATAGGTCAAATTATAGTTGAATCAAATCAAACACACTAGTGGAAAAGCATTTAAATTTGTCACTATTAATTTTTATGTAGATTAAATATAGAATAACGTTTACTGTGTTTTTTCTACTAATATCCTTGTCTGACCACTAAAGTGCAATACATAGTATTATTTTATTTAGTATGTTTAACAGAAGAGCTAATAACAGTTTAATATAAGTGGCGTGGATAGAAATTTAGTGAAAGTCCACTTGCATAAGTGTGGGGTTTTTTTTGGCACAGAGTTACCCAGGGTACACCATAGGAGGTTATCTACATGTCATACTCACAATTAAATGATGTGATAGTAGTTATTATGATGTTGTGGAGCCGTGGTGAGTCTTAAACTAACTTGAGCTTAATTAACCAAACCCTGGTGACCACTAGGATTATTCCCCCAAAGTTAAAAATACCCTAGGTACCGGACAATAATCAAGCCCGGGACCACTAGGCTGGTAGCCAGGTGCATTGACCACTACACCACGGGGCCAGTTATTAGTGTGGTGAAAGAATATGAAAATCAACATAATCGCATCAACTCAGGATTCAAACACTGTCCTCAATGTCAACAATCACCAAATGTAAAGTGAAATGAACACCTTAGACAGCGTGGCCACCAGTTCAGGTAGCTCTAGTCAAAACACTGTTTTGGTAAAAACGTTGTACCACTTTACAATTGACGAATGAAAAATGCAAAAACAAAAACACTTGTTGAATTTTGAAAGGTAGCAAGATTTCAATGAAAGTGTAATGTGTTTATATCGTAATAATGGCCCTACTCAAGAAAAATTAATTAAATCTCAGCTTTCAGATAACTTGATATTAAAACATATTGAATTACTTTCTTTATGAGCAATAGTTTTCAATATTTTTATCAGTTTAATTGATTATGTTTCTGATGTCTATTGTTTGGGAGGACCCAATGATGCTTTAGTTTTGTCAAAGATAAATATGTTTTGGTTAACCATTGATATTTGAAAAATAATTTTTCTCAAAACATGTCAATTTATTTTAAAAGGTTTTTTTTAATCTAAATATTATCAAAAACTCAATAAATCACAGAAAAGTGTAAAAATATGACATCTGCTAAATATATTAATTTACATAAATACTGTATATAAATGATATATTTGCAAGATATGTGCGAAACATCTCTTTTTTCCTACATTAGCCAAGCCGTTTTAATAATTTAATGCACTGCCTGCATTCTTTTTTACAATGATATTCAACAAATGTGGTACAGTATTTTAAACTGGACAAAGTTGTTTTTTTAGGAATGTTTGTCATCAGTGTTAGTGCAACCTGATTGAATTTTCTCCAGGTCTCAAAAAATGTATACAAAGAAATCACCAACTTCAACTAGTGTTTATTTTAATATTGGCTCCATCTGCCTTTTCATTGTGACAATTTAACAATTATAAAAAACTGTAGTTAAAGTTTTCTTTGCCATTTCTGTGATTGATCCATCCCTTTCTAGCCTGATGCAAAGTTTACAAGCCCAGCCCAAACACTTTACTGACAGATATTAATAGAATGGTGAGTTTCTTAATATGTATGCACAATGTTTAACCATTTTAATAAATAAACTGTTCTGTCTTACACCACAAGAAAATTTAGGCCCTACATATAAATCACACAAAGAGATCTGTTCTTTCTGAAACATGATAGAGTCCCATAAGTCCCTCCTGCAAAGCTCGCAAGCAGGAAATGTTGGCCTTGTGTCCACCTGCTCTTTCTTGTTCAGTTTCTGCTCGCACATTTTTAATATACCCCCCTCTTTCCAAATCCTCCCAAGTTGGAGGCACTGGACCATCCACAGGTAGTACAGGTGCTTCATAGACAAAAGGCGTACCTTCGTCAAGCTTTGGCACAGGCATAAAACCGTGTTGGCTCTGCCGACTAAACTTGATCCCTGTGGAGAACTGTGATGCTTTAGTGGGGATCTGTTTGATTTCCTCTTTGGCTGATTGAGCGTTTTGAGCAAATGTTTGGACTATATTTTTAGCATCTGCATTTGAAAACATTAACTCATCAATTAATGCTTCTTTCTCTCTTATTTTCTTTTTTTTCTCTTCTTGTTCTACAATTAATATTTCTTTTTTCCTAAGCTCCTCTTGTTGTTTTTCAATTTCGATGAGTTCTTCAAGTTCCAATTCTTCCCGGCCTAGTTTAGTCTTGTTCTTCTGTATAACTTCTTTGTTTTCTTTTTTATATTGTTCTATTTTCTTATTAGTCCCAATAACTTCAATATCATTCGTTAAATTGAAAATTATACTTTCTACTTCTTCAAGGTAGTCATTATATTCACGTAAAGAATCAAAGTCATCTTCTTTCTTGTTGAAGTCTCTTAACACCCTTTTACGAATATCAACTTCTTTTTCTACCATGGGGTCCTCAAAAAGCTGGATCCTGAAATTGTTCCGGCGAAGAGGCACTCTACAATCAGGACATGCTCCAGAACCTGCAAATAGAATAGTAGGTTTATTTAAAATATCAGCAGAGGTACCCAGAATTCCCTGTGTTAGCCACGCAATGGATTGCATGGCTACCCCTGGCAAAACTTTTTTTTTTATTCAGACAGAAAATAAACTCATTTTTTTCTTCTGACCCAGTTTTTAATTAATTTTATAAAAAATCCAATTTAAATTTTAAAATTCTGTGTTCGAGGTGCATGTGTTCGTGCAAAGGGGCTACTAATTTATAAATGTCAGATAGATATCGCGCAATGCTCATGACAGACAGCCACATCGATACACAAACTCTTCATTTTATTAATACAGATAGAAGATCAATGATCGCCTGGATATGGTTAGTTTGTTTTTTATTCTGCAGAAAATTTATATTTAGCCCCAAGCTTACAATGTCACTTTATTCTATTTGTTAGTGTTTAATATAAGTTTAAGTAATAGCAACCACAGCTTTTGATTTTACAATGTTTTGTTATCACTAATGTCCACCTATAAGTGCTCATAACGTTAATGTGAGGTCTAACTTCCAGTTAACAACGTGAGACATTCCGCCATATGGCTTTCTAGGCAACTTTTATTATTAAAGTGAGGTTCTATTTATTTATCTTCTGAAATGGTTAGTTTATTGTATTACGACTTTGAAGACGAGTTATAGTTTCTTTGGGTCCCAAGACATAAAAGTCATAAGCCTGCTAATTCTACTAGCAACATTTCCTCTTCTTTGCTAAAATCTACACTTCATTCTATTTTACGATTTTTAACAGACATTGGGGGGAGGGGGGGAGATGATACAATAAAAAGTAGCAAATAACCTTACAAAGACTTGACGTGATAAATTGGAACAACTAAGGTTTAGCTTGATTTGTTTTCAGAACAGTTTCATTGATGTAATAATTTGCTTATATTATTTATGGTCAAATCAATTCAATCAAAAGCCATTAAACAAATCTAGCGCTCTGAGAAGGTTAATCAAAAGAACTAATGGAAAGCACCTTTACAACATAATTTTACGAGCATATAAAAATAGTAATGTAAAATACAACACCAAGTTTAACTAACAGTTAGACCTTACGGTCTGTTCATTTACAAGGACTTTGACTAAACATTGTAATATTGGGTCTAAGTATTGACAAAGTGATTGATACAAAATAAAAAAGTATTAATCATGATTAAATATTCAAAATCAGCACTAATATTGTAGTAAAACAACAAAATAAAACCTTTTCAAAGTTGTGATTTAAAATTCTGTAAATTCATAAAGGACCAGTAAAGATAGGTACTTTTCTTTATGAAGGACAAATTTGACTTTTTTGTGAATGCCATTTATGTAGTTTCAAATCCACTAAAGCTTTACTATTTTCCTTTAAAGAAATTTTATGACTATTTAAAATTAATTTCTTTGTTTGAGAAAGACTAGATTTATTTAAAAGCATTTAGATTTCAGAAGTTTCATGTAAAAAGGCGTTTAAAATAACTTGATTTAAAAAAAATTTCAATCCTTTTCAATCTTACCTTGACAAGCTTGACTAAGGCTGTATCATTAAAAGCTGTGCCATAGTTAAAACAATTAAGTTAAGTTTGCTACTTTCCAGGGAAAACCATTTTTATGTGAGCTTTATTTTAAAATAACAAACCACTTCCTAAACATAGTGAGGTATACGGATGTCTACAAGATGATTTAGAGCTGTGTGCTCTTCTTTTTTCCATTCTGATGTCAAAATGTACTGGTACTATCTTTTGAAATTGATAACAAATTTTGCTAATCAGAATAACAGCAAATCAGAATTGTTAAAAGTGGAATTTTTTGTTTTTGAGATTCTAACCCACAATGCAAATATATAGATTTTTTTTTAAATTATGAAAGTTCTGTGGGCAAATGACCAAAATATACTCTTTTGGTAACCACATTCATAAAAATATGTTGTTCTAATATAATAGGCGATAGCCTATCTGTCCTCCCTTAGTTGTTATTTTTTAGAATGTAGGTCTATTATTTTTTCAAAGTCTGGATATGGTTACCCAATGCATAAAGTAATTGCAGATTTTAATGCAATAATAATAAATAATATATAATTAGGATTTTTACTGATGTTTAGTACAAGAGAGGTTATTGGTGTCTTGAACCATATGACTATTTACACAATGATTGTGTTTACATTACATAAAGATTAAATCTATATAAACTGGGATACAAATCCATCACTCAAGAACTGATTTAGTTAGCACCTGAGCAAATTACTTCTCAAAAACTCTAGATCAGGGCTGGCGAACCTTTCAGAAAATGTGTGCCTAATACAGGAATCAGAACAAAATATGTAAAGTCAAAAAAAGTTGAAATAGTGACCAATTATTTTTTTTAAAGTGACCTAATTTGCAAATTATTGATCAAAAACATTAAAAACACCGCCTTTTCCAGATCAAAAGATGTTCTCTACATAACAGTAGATATATGATTTTTTTTTTAAATCCCCAAACAATTCGACCGGCTAAGACCTTAGTTGAATCATCAGCATTTTATCAACAGCTGCTGTTGAAAAAAGGTTAGTTCCGAACTGAATTAATGGCTTTATAATGAGCCATATAAATCAAAACATAGGTAATCACAAATTATCCATAGCAAAATTATGTAACTTAATTTGTTTAAACAATTAGGCTATTTACTATTTTACTATACTTCATTCTATATTCATTACCTTATATACTTCCATTCATATTAGCTTCCACCACCAAAGGTAAAGTAACTATATTATATATTATCCTTACTAACTTTTGATAAAATTGACAAAAAAAAGTGACCTTTAGTTACTTTTTATCAAAAAAAAGTTACCTTTAGTTGAAATAATGACTTCTTGTGAGCTTGGCTAATATTTCAATAGTGTTTGGAAAAATTATTTTGTGTGCCAATAGGAATTTTGAGTATAAAATAAGTTAAATTAATATTTCATCATCACTATTATCATATTGATTGTATTATATTATTACAATGATGAACAATAATTATGTGTCATTAAAATAATTGTAATCATAATATTATTATTATTATTATTATTAGCACCGCGTCTTACTACCCGTTCGGGTTATACGCACTTACGCTAATGTGTAATGGTAGGATGATTGTGAGATGAAATGAAGGACCTACAGTTTAACGTGGAATCCGAACCACGGTGGAGGCCTGGCATTCCCCACATGTAATCATAATAATTAAAACTTTTTAGGAAACCTATTTAGATGATGTTTCTGAAATGATTTTAAGTATCATTTCTATATATACTATTTTAGTGAGTATATGCTATTAATAATAATACATACCTACCTACCTACTTCACAAGAGACATAACTAATATCTTTGTGCAAGTAATCTAGGGGAACAATATTTTATTTGCAAGTAATTAAAATAGTTTAAGTTTATTTTATAGTTTCACTCAAATAATATAGAGTTGTGGATAAATATTTGGATAGCAATGAATGGCTCGTGCTAAGAAAATCTTCTTGTGTACCAATGGTTTGCCAGCCCCAGTCTAAATCCAGTTTAAGGTTACCACTATTATAATTATGACTTAGGCCGATGACAGACTGATATTTTGGTTGCTGCAACACAAACACTCTGTCCAAGTCGCACTAGTGTATTGCATTGTTTCATATGACCGAGGTTGCTATGCCCAAGAAATGCTAACATCAAATCTGTCCCGGCATTTGTGTCAATAGTCTGACCCCTCTCATATGAAACAATGATATATACTGGAGCGACCTTGTCGCGATGTTTGTGTTGCTAGTATGACCCCTCTCATATTTGTGTTGCAGCAACCAAAATGCTACCAAACCGTCGGTCTGTCACCGGCCTTATATTTAAAGTTTGTCTGGTCAACCTGACTTCTCACCTTTGAGGAAAAGGAGGTCCACACAACTGTCACAAAGCGCATGACCACAAACATTAACCATAAGTTTCAGCGATGGATTTCTGTACTTTGTTGTTTTACATCGTGGACACACTTGGTCATCCATTCTGGGGACAAATAAAATAAACTATATAGCAAACAAAATATGTTTTATTAAATTATATTTCGAAATAGTTTTTGTGAGACAAATATATTTATAAAAAGCCTCGGTGTACGTATTCACACAGAAGCAACAACTCTTATGGCCTATGAAGCAAGATATAGCCTAACAATATTTTTTTTTTTAAATAGGCTATATTTTTGGTGCATGGTTCTTTCTACTTGTCTGGACTATATCCATGTACCTACACTGATGGAATAAAGATTTGAAAAGTAGATTAAAGAGGAAGTGTATTCACATTTGAATTGTAGAAGTAGAAAACCTTTTAGAGAAAGCCACCTCAATATACTCAAACAGGATTTTAATCTCAACTTACCTGTTACTGGCAAACCAAAAAACCAAGACTGATGCCTTTGTCTATATCCTCACTAGTGTGGATAATGTTATTAAATATTATATTGTGAATGGTGGCTGTGATCGGCTTAAAATGGGAAAAGCGTTTTGAAATCTTTATAATTCTCTATCTCCCTTACCTTTTTCATGATATACATGCATTGTCTTGCTTTGAAACTTTAAATTAATTGCAAGTAAGGTAAATGTGGATGGATTTTTAATCTGAAACAACGAAATGAATGGCACATTTCAGTTCTATTTAGAAAAAAATATTGTGGCATGATAAATATTATTTTTGTGTCATTAACAGAGTAGGCCTAATGGGCCTGACTACATATGATGTGCCGCACACACGTTTTTTTTCTAGTTTTTGTGTTTATTTGGCAAAGAAGACCTACTAAGCTTAGAAGGCCTTGTATATTTTATATTATATGAATGCTCATTCCAAACTGAATAACGGTTAGTAAATATAAATTGATTTCTGGTACTTGCAATAGTTCATGAATAAAAACTATTAACTTAGTCTACACTTTTGTCCCTTTTACTTGAGGATTTAGTGTAATAAGAATTAATCAGTTACTGCAGACGTATATAGCCTATTTTAAAGTATGTACAATTATTTACATTTATTTAATGCTCATTTCAAACTCTTTAAAATGCAGTTTAATTTTTCTTCTTACATTAAGTGTTACAGAGGTTATTGATACATTTGCGAGGCTACACATTTGTCCGGCCTCAGTATTTATGAAATATCGTGTACTTTACAGTGGCAAAATTCATCATTTAATAATGAAATGAATGTGTTTTGTTCCAATTGAAGAAGAGAGCCCAACTGGGTGGTATTATGTATAAACACATTATGAGCAATGCACAGTAAAACTTCATTAGAATTTGTGTCAAGACTGTACACTTGTTAATTCTAAAATGACACACATATAGTATAATATCACTTATTATTGACCTAGCAATCCAAAATCTGTTATTAATAATGAAATTTGTACTTGATTAAGTTAATTTGAGAGTTTACACAATTGGAAATTTTATTGTGTTAATAAAAGAAAAGTGTTTTCCAGTTTGCATTTTTTGGGTGTACAGTTTGTATACTTCCACCCCCAGTATGTCATTTGAATGTAATTTTTTGTAAGAAAAATCTTGTATATTTTCTAAAAGTAGGCTAAAAGTAGGTTTTATTAGATATATGACACATTATATTTGGAATTAGTGAAAAATTCTATATTTTTCGCATTTTTCTCTCATTTTAAGCCAATCACAGCCTGTTTATGTAGTAGGAGCTATTGTGTGTGTTAAAAATAAACATTTTACTATAATGTAGTTTAACATAACTATGTCTAGGAGCTGAAGGAGGCATTGGCGGTCTAAGTTCACTGACAAAAGGAATGGACCTGTCACAAGACAGAACACCATATATACATATACACCAATTAACCTGTTGTCAATGTAGTAATTCAATACAATACACCTTTAGAAATAAATTATTTTTACAAGCTACTTCACTAATAGCTTATATCAAGTGAGCAGAAAGGTTTTCCAAGCATAGGACGGTTGAAAAAGAGGTTGAAAAAGAGGTTGAAAAAGAGGTTCATAACGTCCGTAAATGTAATTGTGATTGTCCCTCAATGACCCTAGCTCACAGACAAAGAAATAACAGATAGACAGCCTTATAGGAGATTTGCTGCGCCCCTTGAGTCAGGTAGAACTTAAAATATCCAGTGATAACAGCGCTTCCAAGTGAGAATTCTTTAAAACAACTCACTGGCAAAATATTCCTCGTGAGAAAGACAAGCTGAGAGCTAAGAGCTGCCGTCTCTCCGAGTACAATAGTCCAGGTAGCGGTAATCCCTTACCCCGCCTCAACCCCCTTTCATTAACCAAAACTTTTCAAACAATTGAGAGTGTTGGACCCAAATATACAATGCCAGTGCTTCTACAGTTTAACCGTAAGTGACAGAGCATTGGAAATGCACTTGTAAATGAATTATTAAATATTTTGTGACCAATTTCTGTGGTCACAATTCTTTAGGATTCACTTCTTCATTAGACTGGACTGCAAATAACTGGGATATCAATGTTCGAATCCCAATCGGGTGTACTGGAGTTTTTTTTCCTAATATGCTTATAATTCTCCTTCAACACAAATACTGGCACATTTTCCAAAAATTTTACCTTCCTCATTCCTTATCCATTGGAGTAAATACACAAATACTATAGCTGTAATGAGAAGTAAGACCGGCGCACAAAATATATAAGTAATTAAAATTAGATACTTATGTTGTAAAGGTTGCATTTATTTTTACATTTTACATTTTAAACACTGTAATAATTATATTCAACATTATTTTATACTAATTCCTTCTTCGGTGGCATAGTTAGCTAACATACTAGTTTAGTGTTGAGCTAGACTGCTGAGAACGAGGAGACCAAAGTTCGAATCTAGCTTGGTTGAACTGGGTTCCCTAAATGGTTTTCCACTCTCCCTCCACGTAAATGCGGGTTTACATCCTCTATATCCAACTTTCTCAAATCCTAGCCCATTAGCGTAATTAGTACTTAAGTGTATAACCCGAAAGGTTAGTAGACGTGGTACTAAATATCAGTATTTTTATTTTATATTAATGTGCAATGAAAGTTAACAAATTGTCTTTAAATCAGTTTATAATAAAATCAAGTCTGAAAATGAAGCTTATCTCCCTAAACGCACATTAGTAATACACAACAAAAAGCTCATAATGTTTTGTCTAATTACACTTGTCCAACACCTTCTCGTGTCTGTATGGAAAATTAAATATCTAGTAATTTTAGTAAAGGGGAATAGAAATGAATATTTAAAAAAAAAATACACTGAAAACTCTTTCAGGATAAGATTATTTTACTATAATATAAAAATATTTTCATAAAATTAATAATTGAAGATTTTATTAAAAAATAAATATATATATCACAATAAAAGAGTTTTAGTAAAGTGAGTAAAATTGTTGACAATACAAAGTATATGAAAAAAATATATATATTCTCAACCATACCCAAATATTAATTTAATCAGAGCTATAGTTATTAAGTGTTTGGTATATAAATTATCTACTAAAGTAAAGAAAAAAGGTTCTGATTATGTAGTTTGGATAGGTTTGAAACTAAAATTATGATCACCATCATAAGAAAATTAATACAAAAATAATATAAAAATAAGATTTAAAAGAAATTTGGTTCAAATATGTGTCAAACAAATTTGGACATTGATATATTTCATATTTTAGACACTTTGATTTCGTAATGTACTAAATTGAACTTTCTGATGTATTTCGCTATAGCGTTCTTGCTTTATTGGTGAACATCTGCCTGTCATAATTTTGAAAGTTCATTCGTGTACAATCCTAAGCTAGCCATGGCAATCACAAACCAGTTATGGCAGTTAACAAATAAAAAATCTTAGAAGGAAAATATTACCTAGTCTACAATCTGAGTGCACAAACAAGCACAATCGCAGGGCGGCCGTCGCGCTCCAATGACAATGCACACTTTAAAGCACAATCACAGAAACATGTTTGAAAAAAAAGAACATCATATTTCACCAACGAGCATAAATTAAATAATAGACTCTTTTACAGAAACATATTAAATATGAAGCATCATTATTATCCAAAGAGAATCATCGTCACCAAGTTATGTGGCCTGAATTGGTTTATTTTAATTGCTATGTCACTCCTAGATATGCGATAATAGCTATTTATTTGTAAATCTAATGTATCCACTTTAAGATAGGCTTTAGTTTGTGTGTTGATTTACTTTTAGTACTTTAGGCTTTTTTACTCTGCCTTTACAAATTTAGTGTTCCAAATGTCTTACTACAGTCCTATTTTTATAAAAAGAGCCTTTTAGAAAATAGCTTTTTTTTTTGTCAACACCAATAACATTTTCTATTTTGGTGACCTGGCGGTCTAGGGGTAAGGTGTCAGACTTCTATGCTGGCGGCCGGGGTTCGATCCTCGGTCCCGGCAAAGATTTATCTGATTACCAAATTCCTTCCTTCACCTCTGACAAGACATTATGTGAATGTGAGGAATGCCAGACCTCCGCCGTGGTTCGGATTCCACGTTAAACTGTAGGTCCTTCATTTCATCTCACAATCACCCTACCATTACACATTAGCGTAAGTGCGTATAACCCGAATGGGNCTCACAATCACCCTACCATTACACATTAGCGTAAGTGCGTATAACCCGAATGGGTAGTAAGACGCGGTGCTAATAATAATAATTTTCTATTTTGTTATTTTTGTTAGCACCGTGCCTTAATATTTGTTCGAGTTAAACGCTTATGTACTACTAATTGCGCTATTGTGCTAGAAATGAGGGAGGTTCAATTAGTATAAAGTATACTCGCATTTGGAAATATTGAGTTTTTATAGCTTAGGAAATTATAGCGACCTCTCCCATTTCCAAGTAGTAGCTTTTCGAATTTCAAACTTTCTAACTTTTAAGGTTATGTGGGATGGTCCTTTTATCAAATTGGCAAATTTAAATTTTCTTTCATGCATAAAAGAATATTTTCTTTGGAAAGATGGCAATTTACTCTCATTTCCAAGCCCCTCTATCAGCCTCACCCTCCTTAGCTTCCTCAATTCCAATTTGAATTGTTAAGACTTATTTGGTTATCTTATATGATATATTATGTTGCTACCAAATGTCAACCTAACCACATTGTAAAGAATGTTCTATTTTAGTTGTATAAATTTTAAGCGCTACCGTTTCCTGGGCTTCAATTTTGAAATTTCATTTGTTCAGCAAGAAAATGTCAATGTTTATGCAGTTTTTTTAATCAAAATATTTTTTGGCCAAAATAAATAAATATAGCTCCAGTAGAAATATATAGTTTAATTTCCTTCACTTAGTGATATCAACAGTTGTTGAATATCTGTCATGAGCATAGCAGCATTAGACGAGAAACTTTTTAAATGAATTAACATGAACAATGTATCCCTGTCTAGCAACTCAAACCAGTTTTATTATTAAATTGTATGGTGACATTTCAAGCTTTTATATTTACAAAAATTGCATTTACATAGCTTTGTAAATATTTTGAGGGGACCATCCCTCCCTATTTTCCGAGCCTTCATTTTTAAATTTAATAATTCAAGCCTTGATATTTTTTGAGTTGGTTCACTTGACTTAAGTCAATCATCTAACCCTTTAAGAAGTAGTTTAGTCTTTTAGTTTTAAAAATTTGAGACCCCCTATATTACCAACCTCCTTAGAAATAACTAATATTTAAAATTTGTTTATGGTTTTTTTGTAAAACAATCACAACTATTCAACATTAAAACAACTTATAAATCCTACATTATTTCAACGTTTCAAAATTGAACATGCTACAAATATTACTTTTGAGACAAGAATCTAGATTCATAGAAATATGTCAAAACACAGTTAATTTATTACATTTAATTGGGATCAAATTCAGCTTAAAGTCACAAGTACTCAACTCTACAAAGTTCACTCAACGAGATGAGATCATTGGTGTAATACGTTCCATATTTTCTGGGTCGGTTTCCCTAAACATTAAATATTCTCCTTTGCAGTACACAAGTGATTGAGGATTCTAGCATTAAGGAGTTGACTTTGTGCAAAATAGCTTGTGCTTTTTGCAATGCCTCAGTCAATGAGGCTATATTATCCTTATTTTCTTCAATGCCTTTCCTAACATTATATGTACAAAACCTTCTTTGTGTTGCACATAAGGAAAATGCTCAATAAATGTTTCTAGGATATGTGTGTGAACATATCTGTAGGGGATTTGAGACTCCGTAAGTCATCATGCCCTTTATTGAGATATGCTCTATGAAAAATTAGATAATCATGTCAAGACTCCAAGTTGGTGACCTGATGGTCTAGGGGTAAGATGTCAGACTTCTGTGGGGTTCAATCCTCGGTCCCGGCACAAATTTATCTGATTGCCAAACCCTTACTTCACCTCTGGCAACTACTAACTTGTGAATGTGAGCAATGTCAGGCCTTCACTGTGGTTCGAATTCCACGTTAAACTGTAGGTCCTCCATTTAATCTCACATTCACCCTATTATTACACATTAGTGTAAGTGCGTATAACCCGAATGGGTAGTAAGACGCGGTGCTAATAATAATAATAATAACACTCCATGTTGACATTACACTTTGTTAATGTATTCATGCAGAGCTTACAGTAAAATATTCATTCTATTTTGTATGCAAGATAGCCAGAAATATATTTAAAAGATCAAATGGTAAAACAAATAATTATCTAATCTTAATTTGTGATGATAAAATAACATTAAAATTGTTTGTGTATTTTCATACTTGTAATTCCTATTTAAAATACCATTCATTTAATAACAAAATATGTTAAATAGTAAATAGGAAAACATTTTGAGATACCTATTTATTTTGAATCTCACGTATCAAAATACTATTTATGTAGCCTACAATCTGTTTTCACTGAAAGGTGACATCGATACTTTAATGGACTCGACCAGCCTATAGCCGTATTTTACAAGCCACAATGCTACATCATAGTCTATAATAATAAAAGAAAGTGTTTGTATGTGTGTGATGCTCAGCCAATTCTACGGCACGCAGAGATCTGCAATTTTTAACATAGGTGGACAGCAGGGAGTCAGAATGCACCTTAAAGCAGGATTTTTAAATGTTCAATTAGCCTACTTTATTCATCTATGTTGCAGGATAACACTGTGCCATGTTGTTTAATATTGGTTGGGACAGTTCTGAGTTCTGAACTAGGTAGGTACCAACCATAAAGCTCCACACACATACATGTATGATAGAGTATAGGTATCATAGACTTACTACAAAACACTGATACTGGGAGGATGAATTAACATAACATAATGTAAAGGTTATGTTATAAATGGAGGCCTAAACTAAGCCATGAGGTAATGTTAACTTGGGTAAAAAAAAAAGAGTTGTTGAAGGGGAGAACTTCAATGTTACATTATGTGTATCACATGATCTTGATAGCCAATAATGGAGTATGTCAACAGGGCTATTTAGTAGGCCTATTTCATTGTTGTGGTCCCAACATAAAACGAATGTGTTGGTAATTAACTTTAAAAAATATGTTATTAATTACAAGCTAACTCAAACAAAACCTAATCTTTCAAGCGTATACCAATGGAGAGTTGGGTTAGTTTATGAAATGCTATATTATAATAATCAAAAATTCAAATTAGGGTGATGATGCACTTTATCCATCTCATTTAAGGCTCTTTATCTTTGCTGTGATAGACCTACAATATCTCGATATTGTATTCAATTTATTACACACCCAAAAATGTGTAGAATCAAACCAGGAGTTATAAATTTAGAAAATGTTTGGTAATTATTAAAATTAATCTAAATAAAAATCACCAACAACTTGTTAAACTTTCTGAGTGTAAATATTTACGATGATGTGTAACTAAACCATAATTCTGCGCACTACAGACATAAGTCTGCTTGTCAAATGGCAACGACATCATAGAATGATTTGTGCCGTCTGTGTTAAATGATTTTTAATATTTTATTTTATTTACAATAATAATTATAAATCAAATTTATTAACGCATGAAAGGTTAGGTTAGTTAATTTGGGAAAGTATTATAATAATGAATATAAAACATATAAATTATGTTGTCTTATGATTCCCATGACATCATCAATATAGCCTCTATCATTTCTTCTACTTTTCTTGACTGGTTCTTTTGTTGTTTAATTTAATGAAATGTATGAATGTTGCAAATGGTTTGTGCAATTTTGTAAAAAATATAAATCTAGGCCTTCTTTATATTTTAGTCTAAGTTGTCAACATGTTTTAAACAAAGTAATTGATGAAAGGATTTTTTTTTTCTCAAGAAAGTACATGTAGGTCTAATCTTGATTATTATGCTTTATGTGGATGAACATATGTGAGAAATCTCAAGTTTCAGTTGTTAAGTCCATGTTAAATAATATAGGCTTATAGACATCAGCAGGTAAAAACAAGACTACCTCCTTGTCAAACAGCAATTCAGGAATGGCGTGAAGGATGTGAAGACATTTTCAGATTACATCAATTTGGACCACAACCTTCTAGTGGCGTACATTGAAACAAGATTGAAAAATATCAGGAAAACGAGAGAAGACTGAGGTGGGACTTAGAAAAATTAAGAAGCAAGATGGACATTGTGAGAAATTCAATAGAACAAAAGTTAAGTGAAGTGATAGAAGAGAGTATAAGTGTGGAAGGAAAGTGGAATACCGTAGTGTTAATAATTTTTATTTTTGAAGGTGCAGAATGACAATGTTGGAAAAGTGAAGAGGACTGCACAAAAGCCCTGGATAGCAACAGAACTGTTTAAAAAAATTGAAGAAAGACGAAAATAGAAAAATGTTAACAAAGAAGAATGTATGAAACTAAACAATGAGTTAAGGAGAGAAAGAGGCAAAGCAAGGAAAGACTATAAAGAGAAGACATGTGATGAGATTAGTGAAATGCAAAGAAAAGGAAGGTATGACTTCATGCACAAGAAAGCAAAGGAACTGGGAAGGAATGAAAACAAAGATGTGCAAACAATAGGAATAGAAAATCCTCAAGGTCAGTCAGTGACGGATCAAAAAAGGTTCTTACGATTTGGGAAAGATATATGTACAAACTGTAAGACAGAGAAAATCGACCAGGAAACCTAGGTATTAAAGAGGAAGAAGAGGTAGAGAGAGGAAGGTGGAAAAGGACCCGGCACTTTAAAAAGTGAAGTGGAGAGAGCCATAAAGGAAATAAGGAAAGCGCCTTTATATGATGACATACCAGCTGACTTTCTGAAGGAACTGGGAAACAACGGATTGATGGCTTTGACAAAACTTATAAACAGGATCTGTAAAACAGGAGAATGGCTGAAGGACTTTATAGATGTAACCATGAAGGCTCTAAAGAACATCAAGAAATGCAGTAACCACAGGTTCATCAGCCTCATCTCTCATGTGGGGAAGATCGTAGCAAAATACTCAACAGGCGAATGGAACAGAAAATAGAAAGTGTGACAGAAGAAGACCAATTTGGATTCAAAAAAGGAAAGAAAATAAACAGTTATACCATTGGTATGCTGAAAATAATTTCAGTAAGTGTGCTGGAATTCAAGGAAGAAGTCTAGATTGGTTTCAATGACTGGTAGAAGGCATTTGATAGAGTGAAATGAAAGAGACTGATGACAATATTCAAGAAGATCCACATCAACTGGAGGGACAGAAGGCTGATTGCATACCTGTACCTGGGACAGCGAGTGAACGTGAGGTTAAATGATGGAGAGATCAAAAGAGTAGAGATAGAAAGAGGAGTGAAGACAGGAATGCTGTGTCACCCAGTTGGTTCAACTTGTATGGCAAGTGGCTGGTTCGGGAAGCCCTAGAGGGGTGTGGCTATTTCAGGATAGGACGTGTTATCAATAGGCCTACAATAAAATATGTAAATGGCAATCTAGTATTGCTGGCCAGAAATAAAGAAGAGTTGCGGGAAATGGACTGGCTAGTGGAGATAGGGAGAGGATATAGCATGGAGATCAACATTGAGAAGTCAAAAGTGATGATGATTTCAAAAAATTAAGAGCCACTGGAAATCAAAATTGAAATCCTGGAGTTGGAAAGCGTAGGGAAATCTGCTGACAAAGAATGCCTACTGCACTAAAGAAATTAGGGTAAGGATCACTATGGCCAAGGAAACTTTCAACAATAAGAGGCTACTGCTGACCAGCAAGTTGAGTTTGGAACTGAGGAAAGAACTGATGAAATTCTACATTTGTACATTTATAGCACCATTCACAGTGTATGGAGCAGACACTTAAACTCTTATTAACATGAAAGATATACTTGGAGAGTTTTGAAATGTAGTGCTGGAGAAAACTTGAGAAGATCAGGTGGACAGATAGGATGACAAATGAAGAAGTCCTAAGAAGAGTGGGTGAGAAAAGATCAATTTTGAATGTAATTCTACTGTGCAAAGTAAACTGAATGGGTGCATCCTTAGTAGAAACCGTCTTCTGCACGACATAAAAGGAAAGGGTGATGAAAAGAGGAGCTTAGGAAGAATGAGGATTCAAATATTTGATGACTTGAAGGAAAGAAGAAAATTCTGGGAAGTGAAGGAGGCCGCAGACAGGGAGCATTGGAGGTCTAAGTTTCACTGACAAAAGAAATTGACCTGTTGTAAGACAGAATACCCAATAATAATAATAATAATAATAATAGGCCTATCCATCCAAAAGATCACTTAGGTAACATGTGACTTTTATCTTATTTGATTTTAAAGAATTTTTTGTTTGTCCATTTTATTCAATTCTCCATGCTTTTATGTTTGCAAAACTGTATTGTAAATATCAATGTTTTGTTAATTTTTTTAAAAGAGAAGTCAAAAATAAAACGGATGATGGGAACTATCCCCAAATACCATCAAAGTGAAGGATGTATTTTAAGCACGCGAGTTGAGTAATCACTTGTTAGTGAAAAAAAATAGGACTTTCCTTAATTAATGTAATGTTTACCTGTAATTTTATTGTTGGAATTAATAGTGTTTTTGGTCAGTATGGATGGAGTTTTCCAAGTGTACAAGAAGGTATGTTCGACCCGTTAAATAAAAGTACGCGAGCGCGCGTGTGTGTGTGTGTGTGTGTGTGTGTGTATATACATATATATACATATATATAGTTTGAACTTGTTGCAAATTGTATTGCATTTTAAAGTAAAATAATTGGAGTAAGCCAATTAAATACTTAGTAGGTATTCTTCAGTTGTAAAAGTTAATTATTTAAAGTCTTAGTAGCCCATATGGCCTCACCTGTGGATGAAACTGTTTAGTTATTTTGAAGACAATTAACTAACTCAAATATAAATCATGGGTCTAAATTTATTTTAAACTTAAAAGGAATCATGTAGGTTTATGTTTAAAGGTAAAAAATATCTTAAATATCTCAAACATATAGGTTAGCGGTCTTTCCATAGATAAATTAATAAAGATGGGTATCTACAAAGTATCGAATATATACAGGTTTTAACGGTAGTGGTGAGTGTAAGAAGAACTAAACTTCAAAACATGCTGATGGTGCTAAATTTAATGTAGTGTATGAATTATTTACTTCATGAAGAAAACAGACACCATCAGCCAGTATAATATAATGACAATTCGTTGCAAAACAAATTGTACCATTTGATCACCAACGCAACTTAATGGAATTTATGGACTGGAAACTAAATTTATTATCTTTTGTATAATCCACTGTAACCTCAATGGTACACTCACCTATCTTTTAGTGACTTTTGACATTCTTTTTCATTCCTTTAAAAGATCTAGTCCTACACCATGCAACAATGTTACTAATTTTTGGCATGAAATAAGATAATAACCAACTTAATAATATATATTTTAAACAGCACCAAGCAAATTGCAAAACGAGAACAGAGATGTCAACATTAAAAATTAGTATTTACTTTTTTCACAATAGAATAATTTTCATTAGGAAACTCAACATTAATATAAAATGTAATCAAAACAGTTTTCATTTTATTTTGTCTTCAGAACAGCATATTCTATCTAGTTCAGTTTTTCTCAAAATTCTCTCAATAGCCCACACTTGATAAGCTTTCGGTGCACACAAGGACCACACACCTTATTATACTACCCAACTGTCACTTGTCTGGCTAGTAAATTGTTTAATGAAAGTGTTTATTGAGCATCAAATACCACTTATTTAGATAAATATTTTTCATATATAAATTTTATAGACCAATTTTCATACTGATAGCCTTATCTGACATCTATAAACGTTACTTTAGAATTCACTTTCAAGTAGAGGCAAATCTGTCACTTTTGGAATATTATCAATAAAATATGTAGCACTAGTAATGTAGTAAAATTTGTATGAATGTCAACTCTTCCAATGAAAATTTAGTTGTACTTCTGGAACAAAGTATAAATCTACTTGGTTTTTCGTGTCAATATTGTGCACTTGATGTATTACATTTTTTACTTTCTAATAAGGAGCAACAAATATTGGAAATTTGAAAAAGATTGGCCTCGCGATTATGATGAACATTTACGTTGTATGTGTTCCAAAAAACAATAATGTATTTCCTTGGGCTGTTGTCTATGTTTTGATTGAAGTTTTTTTTAATGAATTTTGTTAATGTTAGGTACGGTAATTTTGGAAAATTGACATAATGGTTTTGTTTAAAATGTATATCTAGGAAGTCTTTACATTATAGTATAATAAAAGATCATTTAAAGTTAGATTACTGATTGCTTATTTTTGAAAACTTAATCTCAAACTATAATAGACCTTTTGAAAACGCAAACACGACTGTGTTATACCATTCATTTTTCTGTGCTTCAGTGTGCAGAGTATCTGGTACGCCATCATGGACCACCAGATTAGGACCACTGTTCTAGCTCATTTTAAGTAGCGTCCAGTTATAAACTGTAAGCACTAAGATAATTCATTAATGTTTTATAAGTATGCTTAATGAAAAAGGTTGAGGAAAAAAGGAATGTATACAATAATAGATACATGAGTAAGGATAGGAAGGAAATAAGTTAAACATACTATACAACATAAAACTGCATTATAATATAGATTACAGACAAGGTATATAAAAGACACGGCAGATTCACTGCGCTCCTTGAGCCAGGTTGAGTCCTGGGACACTGGGAGTTCTAGTTACAGTTTACAGTGATAACACCACTTCTAAGTAAAACAACTTATTTCAAATAATTGTTCGTTATGAAGGGGTGGTGTTCTGAACACAATAGTTCATGTACCAATAATATCGTTCCCTCCCCCAACTAACCCTCTTACTTCCTTTCATTCAATGACCAAACCTTTTCAGACAAGTAGCTAGTCGACAGAATTTGAAGATTCTTTTCAACTAAAAATTCGCTTTAACAAAAAAAAGTTGTATTCTAAATTTTATATGTAAATTTCCATCTGATTATGTGCGTTTGAAGGTTAGGGGTGGGATCGTTACTTGAACCTAGCTTTATGAAAATCATTTTATTGACACTAGAAGGACATTTTGATCTGGTCTCTAGTAAAACCATTTTAAAATAAATGTTTTTAAAAATGCTTGCTTGATAGTGATTTTGTCTCTTAGGATTGAACGTGTTGATCTCAGTGTGAAGAACTCAAGATCTCCCAATGAGCACAGCCATTTTAGCCTGGTGGCTGTGGGTCTGGTGAATATCTTGTCTGTGAGCTGAGTTAAATTCTTTGGTAGATATAAAGAAGAAATAAAATTGGTATTGAATTGCTTGTTCCTTAGTCTGAAATATTCTGGTTTGAAATCACTGTCATCACAAATTGTGAAATTCTGTTTCTTTCAATGTTCCTCTGCGCAAACAGGCCACTGGAGAATAAAACGATTATTATTTGAAAATGGTGAATAACTATATCACATTTTGGTGAATAAACATTTACAATAAACGATAAACAGTTCAGTTTCATAGATAATATTGTACACACATGAATAAACTCTTTAATATATTAAAGCATGTAGCCATCACCCCTGATATTTACATTCGGTCAAGATTACAAGATAATAGTTGTTAATTAACTTGTATATTTGTTTCAGAAACTATATTATATTGAAAGTTCGATGGCTATAATAAGATAAGTTAGCTTAAGGCTTGATCACATACTCATTGACATTTTGGATTCCCTTTCAAACCACACTCCTTCATAACTCATTCATTTCCGACTATATTATTATATATAATAAGACAAGTTATCTTAAGGCTTAATCACATACACATTGACATTTTGGATTCCCTTTAAAACCGCACTCCTTCAGAACTCATTAATTTCCAACCCTGTCCACACGAGATTTTCCTACAGACATTTCCAATAGCATTCACCTTGTTCCTGTGTTCCTGACAAACTCCCACACTTTACATCCATACAACAATATTGTCATTAACACACTTTTATATATTGAAAGTTCGATAGCTATATGTCTGAATGAGAAACTTGGTGTGGAAATCTTACTTTCAAACGATCATTTAGGTTGTATGTTTTTATGAAGTATTATTATATTAGCATACATCAACTTATTTAAGTACCAAGTCAAGCCTGTTTAGCTTAGCTATGCTCTTCAAAACTTTTATTAACACATTTATTTAATTAAGATAAACCTCAATTTAAATATCAATAACTAAAGCATTAAATTCATCACTTACAATATAATATTTTAGCTCAAGTCCGTAGTTAAGTAGGGAGAGTTGAAATAACACCCAAAAAATATGCCCACGTCAAATTGATAACAAGAGATAATAGATTATAAATGAGCGTAACTAATCTGAAAATACATAAACATTTTAAAGGCGTAGATGACTTCTAAGCCTGGTATGGTAGTATTACAATGACATAAGATATTACTACTATCCATGCCAAATATGACAGCATTTAAATGATAAAATACATTTAATCCCATATTCAACATGGCAGCCATAGAAATATAAAATATCTTTAAATCCATGCCTAATGTGGCGGCATTTAAGAAGAAAGAAGAATTTTTAGAAAAGTGCTAACGCTATCTAGTGGCTTCAAGACTAAGTAGGTTGTGAAAAACATTAATTTTACTAAAATGACATCAGAAAATTTATTTTAAATTTAATAGTTATTTTTAATAAATAATTGCTATTTAATATTTAATCCAAAAGGCTAATTTTGAAATGTTTAACCAAGAATAAATGTAATTCAAAAGAGAATTTTAACTATAATATTGCCAGCCTACCTTGTGGCAGCACTTAGCTTACCTAAGAGCTAATGGCTATATTATGAGTACCAATACTAGAGGCAAGATGCAAGATGCTTATGGCATGCTCTAACGATCCTTAAAGGGGAGCAGGTGATCAAATTCCATCATGTACAAACGGCTTGGTCACACCATGATGTTGACTGAACTGTAAGGGCGGGTTGTCGTATTTTGCGAAGGTTACTGAAACATGGGAACAAAACATATATTAATTATTAGGGAGAAGTTAGATTGCAAACTGGATATGGGCTTTTAGAGTTACATGTGGAGACACAACTCTATTGGGAGCTAGGTCAGAGCCTTCCGCTGACCATGTTTTACACCTTTTGCTAATCAAGCAAGGCCTGGGGACGTCGGTGGAACCCAAGATGTATTGAATAAAAAGGTGTGTCGCACTGGCTTGGATTTCCCTTTCCCCTCACACATCGTGACGTAGCTTCATGCCACGTGCCAGCCACTATCTTTGTAGTAACACGGTTTTCATATTTACTTGTTTTAATTATAGACAAAACGTTATTATTTGTATTTTCCTTTTAAATCGGCATTTGTTTATTTCATATTATTTCGAAGCTAGGTTGCATTGTGGTTAAGTTTAACGAAAACCTGGCACGCGGGAAGAGCTCATAACTAAACACATCAAACTGTGAAAAGTATTGGTGTTAGAGAAATGAGTCTTACATCAAAATAATATTCAGTCCATGATGATCATTTCGTACACTTATAATACCCATTTATCTTAATTAGATTTTTTTTTACAGAGAGTAAACATATGTCTGCAGTATAAAACCTCATTAATGTTCTTTCATAAGAACACAATTTTTTCAAAGCAAACCAATTGGAATATGGATATTTTAACAATATCCTCATGTATATTAAGAATTTTATGACAAATTAAAAAAACTGTGATTGTACAAATAGTTTACGAGAAACGGTGAGTAATGTTTTAGGATTTTCGAGTATTTGATGGTGGTAAACGTGATGCCACTTGGATCTTCCCTGCATGAACTTACGAAGTCATCACGGGTCACGCCACTAGTACTGGTAAACATAGCCTATAGTACTGGTGTCCAATACAAACTATATTAATTTTATTTATAACATATTAACATTACTCAGTTAGCTGTAATAATTGGTTCTTAACCATAAAATTCAAATCTAACTCCATAGGTCATTGTTGCAATAATTAAAGTTAACTTATATTGCGTTTGTAGTTTTTATCACGCACTTTAGAGCCTTGAGTAAAAATCTAGCTGAAGATATTTCCAGACACAATGATCTTACTTTGTATTAATGATTTAATGTAAGTATAAATGTGGTGTTATATCCATGTAAATATAACACTTGTTTTGAAAGCTTGTTAATAATTAGATCATTGCTAAATTTGAATATCAAATATATACTGTCAAAACATGTTTAAAATATCATGCTTGTTTAGGCCTAACCTCATAACCAACAGTATGAGTGCCCAATAGTGTGGCGCACGA
>CABEEJ010004428.1:0-28552 GCA_901482245.1 Timema douglasi
GTCCTGAGACAGGTATCAACTGGACATCTCCCATTGTATTCGGTCCTGAGACAGGTATCAACTGGACATCTCCCATTGTATTCGGTTCTGAGACAGCAACTGGACATCTCCCATTCTATTCGGTCCTGAGACAGGTATCAACTGGACATCTCCCATTTTATTCGGTCCTGAGCGTCTTCTTTCATCCTTTTGCAGACTCTTCCTTTCCTGATATCTGTGCAGGGTTCCAAACATTTCATTCTTTGTTAATACCATTAAAACTCCTCCTAGGGCGATTTTATGGACGCGGTTGCGGTCGCGATTGTTGGGCCGCCGCGTTGTCTAACTACATTGAGTTAAATTAGTACACGCGGTAGCGGTAAACCTTCCGCCGCGTTTTGTAACTCCAGCCGCTGGTAGTTAAAGAGTCCGCAGCGTTCGAGCAGTTTATAAATACACTTGAGTGTAATGCGAACTTTTATACAGTAACCCCGTGGCTTCTTTGGTGCTGACTGACAGCTTTGAAAAGTTACCAGACCAAATTATGTGTCCCTACGCCGAACCATATGATCTGCAAAAAACATATTGTGTTTAGCAGCTGTCACTTCTGACAGTCAACATTTAGGTATATACCTAAATGATGACTGTCAGAAGTCAGCTGTTAACCTAAATGATGACTGTCAGAAGTCAGCTGTTAACTGTCAGTCAGCACCAAATAAGCCACGGGGCTACCGTACAAGCGGTGGCGGTCTGCTGTCAGCTCGCATAGCTGCCAACTGAACTCCACCAACTTCAGTGGTGCCCTCCCGTCAGTTTACTGGTTGTTTGTTATTTACGTGTGAGGTTGTGTTGTGTTTGAATATGGAAGGATTCAACACTGAACGTTTCATCGATGAGATCAGAGAAAGAACAAGTATATGGAAATCGGAACTGAGGATTTTTGCTAGACTTGGTATCACCACGCGCCCAACTATTTCACCTACACTGGTAGTGTTTGAAAAACGCATGTTGTAATTGGTACTAGCGGGTTCACCACCGCTTCCGTGTGCATAAAAGAGGCCTTAGTCCGAGGTCTAGAACCAAAATACTCGTATACCGGTATATATTAAAATAAATCAGAAGTTTTGAGCAAATAAGATCTAAAATGGTACAAAATTTGAACCAAACCCATCAAAACGTTTCCGGTGTTGCCCTAGGGACAGATAGAACCATAAGATCTAGTTTTTTTTGGTCCGGAGGTACAAAAAACAATATTCAATATAGCTTCGAGATTGAAAGTTTTTACGATTACAACACTTTCTATAAAGGCAAAGGTAAAAAAAAAATACAGCAATTTGGATTATGAATACAAAATAAATCTTAAATTAATTTAGGTATCAACTAGGATCTAACCGGTAGGCTTCCTCAAAGATTTGTAATCTAGACTCCAAATTTTTTTGACCACACACATTTAGTTATTGAGCTGCTTACAATAATTGCAAACCGAGGAACCGATTTCTCTTGGAGGCAGTGAGAATATTACTATTGATTCTCCCGGAAAGGATTTATCTGATTACCAAACCCTTCCTTCACCTCTGACAAGACATCTTGTGAATGTGAGGAATGCCAGACTTCCACCGTGGTTCGGATTCCACGTTAAACTGTGGGTCCTCCATTTAATCTTACAATCACCCTACCATTACACATTAGCGTAAGTGCGAATAACCTGAACGGGTAGTAAGACGCGGTGCTAATAATAATAATAATAATAATAATAATAATAATTTATTTAATTGTTTTATAGTGACTACAATGGTTGTTGTTAAGCGGTTTTTAATATATATATATATATGTGGTAGAAATGAGAAGGGTTATTTTAAGATGAAGTGCATTCTTCAAATTAGAGAGGATATATATTTAAAAAAATAAATATGAATCGCATGTAGACTATTGCCCCCCCCTCCCCCCCAATATCACATGGACCTCCATACCTTTCCGTCGACGGTTCAATCAATTTTTTTTAAATGTTGACGCCATACATTGCGTGACCACTGGTGTTGATGTAAACAAAAAAAGTTTTTAATTTGTCATATTTTTTTTTTACCTGGGTGCTACGAATAATGTGTACTAAGAAAATGGTATGTCGCCCCCAGTCCTGGGCTCGCTACAGTCCAGTTTTCATATAAAGGACCTTTGAAGAAAATTCATATTTATTGTATTATGCGTCGACCTCTGTGGTCTTGGGGTAAAGTGCTGGTCTCAGAACCCGACGTTCGTAGGTTCAAACCCAACTGGGGATTGACGGATTTTTCTTGGACGAAACAAATACGTAGCGCAACTTCCTTCGGAGGACGAAGTAAAACTGTCGGCCCCTTGTTGAGGTGGCGTGTAAAACAACACCTTTACCGGCAAAGTCGGTAGGCCCTTTCGCTCTCGCTCATAGAAATTCTCGTGTGTGCTGATAAAATCAGTCGGTTCAGAAATTGCACGTTAAACACCCCAAATAAAAAAATTAGGTATTGATAATATTTATCAAAGTGATAACTACAGATCACATGACTTGACGTATGAATAGCGTGAAACTAGATCTAGTAACCTCTTTGTAACATGTTTCTACGTCCCTGTTCCCCCTTCCTTCCCCCCAATCAACCCTCCTCCATGATTAAGGGGGAGTTTTCCATGTAGGGCTCTCAACAACGTTCATTTTTTTATCACCGCTTTTATAATCAATACTATTATTATTATTATTATTATTATTATTAGCACCACGTCTTACTACCCGTTCAGATTATACGCACTTACGCTAATGTGTAATGGTAGGGTGATTGTGAGATGAAATGAAGGACCTACAGTTTAACGTGGGATCCGAACCACGGTGGAGGCCTGGCATTCCCCACATTCACAAGATGTCTCTTGTCAGAGGTAAAGGAAGGGTTTGGTAATCAGATAAATCTGTGCCGCGACCGAGGATTGAACCCCGGACCCCCAGCACAGAATTCTGACACCTTACCCCTAGACCGCCAGGTCACCCAATTAAATAAAAATGTGTAAGTACTAGAGTCGAATTCAAAGTTATTTTTATTCATTTCAATCGTTTGCTATTGCAAACAAGGACGAGGGGAAGGCGAGATGAAAAAGGTTTATTTCCAAACACGACAAAAGGTCAATTATAGAACATATTCTGACCACGGAATGAATATTTTCGAGTTCAACCGTTCGTTAAACTATTGACAAGCCGCCATGAATATTTGTCGACGGGCCTTGGTGGAGTGAAGTGGCGGAGGCGAGCGAGTGAGGTGAAATGACCAATACAGCACCCTCAAGCCCTCCATTTACCCTACGCAACGAGGGTGTATTTAAATGACTTTCCGGACTTGCGAACCCACCCCTTTCTATATAGTCAATCCCTTACAGGGCATCACCCTCCCCCATCTTTAATTGGCTACTCCAGTTGTATTCAATTAGCAAGACCTGGCTGTTCAGACGAGAGAGCTGATTCCAACGCAACAATGTCCTAAAGGCGGCGAAGGACCTACAGTAGCCCCGTGGCTTCTTTGGTGCTGACTGACAGCTCACAACTGACTTCTGATAGTCAACATTTAGGTACATACCTACATTTTGACTGTCAAAGGTGACAGCTGCTAAATACATGTTTTTTGCAGATCATCTGGTTTGGCGTAGGGATATATAATTTGGTCTGGTAACGTTTTAAAGCTGTCACTCAGCACCAAAGAAGCCATGGGGCTACTGTAGGTTGCTAGACGTACCCGATTTTACGAGACAATCCCGGTATTTTGAGCACCTGTCTCGGCGCTCCGTTCATTTTCCTGTTGAGACGTTTTTTTGTTTGTTTCGTATTTGTTTTTGGCCATACCAAGACATAAAAAACTCTTATCTCAAGGTAAAGAGGAAAATTCTCTGCTAGTTCTAAAATAAAATATCTTGAAATGTTCTGTTGTGAGCAAAACACCAACATTGTATTAGTTAGATGAAGGCTAAATCTGGAGTCCTTTTTCATCAAGCCTTGTTTCATTTAGAGTCCTTTTTCATCAAGCCCAGTTTCTTTTAGAGTCCTTTATCATCAAGGCTTGTTTCTTTTATAGGCCTTTTTCATCAAGCTTAGTTTCTTTTAGGGTCCTTTTTCATCAAGCCTAGTTTCTTATTTCCGCAAATACAATTAAAAAGTCGTTGAAAATGAGCTAATGTCGTATTGTCAAGTATTTATTTCTATTAATATAACTCAAGCCACAGGGTTGTTAAGGAAAAAAGAGCCTTGTTGTTATATCTCGACTTTATTTTGCCAATGAACCAACCATATTTTCAAATAACGCGTCGTAGAATTAAATAATGCGTTAGAGCCGAACGTCTGAGGGGCTTAAGGAGACAGACCCCTTGATGGACAATGTAAACTTTACTTTGAGATCAACTCAAACAATCTAGTGTTACATTAAACATTTAATACGTTTAATTTATTAATATATTCAAATATATTTTAACTATACATAGCGTGTATTATAATATTGAGCTAGAGCTTAGGTATTTCCTTACCCCTCTCTGTTTTTCACCCCTCGAACGGAGCGTTCAGAAGCGTTAAGAACGACCACCGAGCTACCGAGGACGGTCGTTATCCAATTGTAGCTAATAAAATATTCTCTCGGCACTAAACTGGCCGCTCGTCTCATGAATCTTCATTACCAGACTTGGCCCGGCCACTTGCGAGGGGGTGTCGGGCGACCAGAGCCACTAAGCTTGGTTCACACGCTCGCCAGACTTGGTCCGGCCACTTGCGAGGGGGTGTCGGGCGACCAGAGCCACTAAGCTTGGTTCACACGCTCGCCAGACTTGGTCCGGCCACTTGCGAGGGGGTGTCGGGCGACCAGAGCCACTAAGCTTGGTTCACACGCTCGCCAGACTTGGTCCGGCCACTTGCGAGGGGGTGTCGGGCGACCAGAGCCACTAAGCTTGGTTCACACGCTCGCCAGACTTGGTCCGGCCACTTGCGAGGGGGTGTCGGGCGACCAGAGCCACTAAGCTTGGTTCACACGCTCGCCAGACTTGGTCCGGCCACTTGCGAGGGGGTGTCGGGCGACCAGAGCCACTAAGCTTGGTTCACACGCTCGCCAGACTTGGTCCGGCCACTTGCGAGGGGGTGTCGGGCGACCAGAGCCACTAAGCTTGGTTCACACGCTCGCCAGACTTGGTCCGGCCACTTGCGAGGGGGTGTCGGGCGACCAGAGCCACTAAGCTTGGTTCACACGCTCGCCAGACTTGGTCCGGCCACTTGCGAGGGAGTGTCGGGCGACCAGAGCCACTAAGCTTGGTTCACACGCTCGCCGGGAGAGGACGCGAAAAAAGGTTTCTTGCAGTTTTCATAGAAAACATTTTTTTTTTTAGCCAAAATAATCGGATTTTGCTTCAGTAGGAACATAGTTTAATTTTTCACACACGGTGGTGATATCAACAGTTCCTGAATATTTACATGGGCATATTCGACTTTGTTAATAACTTTTTAAATGAAAATAACACGTTTTCATCAAACTCTAGAAACAGAAAATTAAGCGCTATGTTTCTAATGGAAAAAGTTTGATTTATTTTGCCAACTTTGTTTTTTTAGTATAATAATACTATTTAGCACCGCGTCTTACTAACCGTTCGGGTTATACGCTTTAAGTACTAATTACGCTAATGGATTAGTAATTGGGAAGGTTGAATTAGAGGAAGTGAACTCGCATTTGCATGGAGGGAGAGTGGAAAACCATTTAGGAAAAACCTCCCTCAGTTCACCCAACCGAGATTCGAACCTCGATCTCCCCGTCTTCAGCAGTCGAGCTCAACACGACTAGCACTTTTAGTATAAATACTGCAAAAATACTGGCCTTAGCTCGTAATCCATATCATCCCATCTTAAGGGCCAAGAGTCTTTGCAAAACAAAAATCAAACTATGATCATATTTTATTATCTAGTGGTTAAACATATCTTTAAGATTATTAATAAATATTAGTATAACATATAAGATTATTACCAAGAAGTGTGTTTTCAAACTATTGTGTTTAGTCGTGAAACAAATCAAAACAAAACGCGCGCTTTCCGTTTAACGAGCTATTCTAAGAAATTATATCACAACAGTAGATGCAGCTTATTAGGTCTACCAAGTTGAGATTATCACGCAGATAAAGGAGTGCTGAAGGTATTTCAAGTCACGCCGAGCGGACAACGCTGATGAGGCTGAGCTCCTCTGGGTGACTTAGAACTCATCACGTGATTGAATTTCAGCTTCGTTCTTATTCTTCATCGAGTGTTTGCATCTCCAGTGAGACTAGACGAGGAAAATGTTCTCACCAAAAATTGTACTAAACTTGCATACCAACCATAAACACTCTGTTGACCTTGAAACGTAAACAGCCTTGATTGGTTCTTCTACGGTGGAGCTTATAAGATAGGACCATAGTGGCCGAATCATAAGCGACAACCTTGAATCTCCGGCGGCTTCAGTATTTATCAAATGTGTTTCCTTTAACATGCAATAGTATCCTTCACAAGTGGTGTTATTATTATTAGCACCGCGTCTTACTACCCGTTCGGGTTGTACGCATTTACGCTAATGTGTAATGGTAGGGTGATTGTGAGATGAAATGGAGAACCTACAGTTTAACGTGCGATCCGAACCACGGTGGAGGCCTGGCATTCCCCACATTAACAAGACGTCTTGTCAGAGGTGAAGGAAGGGTTTGGTAATCAGATAAATCTGTGCCGGGACCGAGGATTGAACCCCGGACCCCCAGAACAGAAGTCCAACACCTTACCCCTAGACTACCAGGTCACCCAACTTCACAAGTGAAAAGGGTACGAGGGCAAAAGGGGGAAAGTACTATTTTAATTAAAATTGATTAAGTGCTTCCATCTGTTAAGATAATCATAATACCTTTATAACGTAAGATTATGGTTATTTAAATTAATTGAAAAAAAAAGTATTTGCTGAGTTCTTCATAGAGTTTGAGATGTAAGAGGTGTTGTCCAAAAAATGAATGTGTGTAATGTGTCTTTACCCCATTTTACCATATCTGGCCTACCCTGAAATTGTTTGCAAAGTTTTGTAATGTCGAAGTCGAAGGTTAAATCGACATTTGCTCCGACTTCCGACACCCACAATAACTTTATCATCTGCGAAACATTTCAAAGGAAGAAGAAAACTTCAATATAATATTATGCACATATTTGCAATTTCTCTCTAGATACGACATATTTCAACGTGATATAATTATTTTTATAACAGCTACTAATAAGTATTTTAATACATACCCGTGATTAAATTAAAACAATAACGTAAGACCCACTGCGGTGGCCACGTGGTCTCTAACGCGCTACTCTCTGAGTAGACTAGACTGCCGATGACGGGGAGATCGAGGTTCGAATCTCAGCCGTATGTACTAAGGTTTGTTTACCAAAATGGTGATCCACGCTCCTTCCATGCAAATGCGAGTACACTTCCTATAAGTATATCCTCCTAATCCCTAAAACCATCAACGTAATTAGTATAGAAGTGTATAACCCGAACGGGTAGTAAGACGCGGTGCTATATTCAGATATATCAGCATAAAATAGTATAATGCAGTGGCTCAAATATTTTTTTAGATTGTACCCCTTGGTCGTGACAAAATGTCGATTAATTTTACCCGAATGACAAATATCAGATAATAAATCAAAGGAGAAAATTTCCCTCAGTCGCCAAGAAAATTTCCCGCCACGTTTGGTGTTCTTTTTATTTTGCCCATTTTCCCTTGAGAGCTGCTCATGTACCCCATGGGGGTACACGCACCCCAGTTTGAGAACCATTGATAGTATGGTTTGTCATTTTCTTTAGACCTTTCTACTTACCTAGAAGCACTTAATAGATAGTTTTAAAAATTAAAATATGTTTTATGTGACTACTAAAATCTTTTCTTCAACTTAGACTTTGCTTTGCATGTTTCAAGCAAGCTTCGCTTCTAATTTTAAAAACAACCTTCGCACACGTTAATAATAAAAATAATAATAATATTTGAGTATTTTCGAGAATTCGGTGACCTGGTGGTCTAGGGGTAAGGTGTCAGACTTCTATGCTGGGGGGCCGGGGTTCAATCCTCGGTCCTGGCACAGATTTATCTGATTACCAAACCCTTCCTTCACCTCTGACAAGACATCTTGTGAATGTGAGGAATGCTAGGCCTCCACCGTGGTTCGGATCCCACGTTAAACTGTAGGTCCTCCATTTCATCTCACAATCACCCTACCATTACACATTAGCGTAAGTGCGTATAACCCGAACGGGTAGTAAGACGCGGTGTTAATAATAATAATAATACTATCAAGAACTTTACAAGTAAGTTATATTTTTTAAGGTATTCCATAAATTGGTGGTTGGTTACCGAGATGAAATGTTTAGATTTAATTAAAACTTATAAAAAGAAAACCTAGCTTCCGTTTGTTTCATTTATAATTTTTGTAGCGTAGTAATTAAGACGTTATTTTTCAAACGGATGAGTTATATCAGCCCTAAGGAAACAGTTTGATTATTGTTCCGAGTTCCGAGAGGGGGAGGAGAGCGTTGAGGCATGTTTTAACAGTGAACACGGGGATGAACGTATCAATGTTAACATTCTCTGACACTGGGACGTAAACTAACGTGAGGAATACATTTGTAGGGAAAAGATAATGATGATGATTATAAATATTTTAGTTGGGTCGAATCTAATCTCTTACGAGTCATAATCTTGAATCAGAATCTTAATTTTCACTTATAATTAAAAATCGTCTCTAACCTATAGTAAATAATTTTTTGCATAATTTCCCTGTTTACTACCATTGGTCAAAAATTTTTAACTTTTCCTTTTGACAACTTTTGATCTATCTTAATACTACCTTTAAGCTTAATGTTAACTTTTTCACTATAATTGTATATCTTACTTAGTAATGTTTTATTCATTAATATGTAACCTTAGAATATGAGATTTTTATTTGTATGTATTGTCTAATTTTAATATGTTTTTTGTATTTTAACCTATTCCATATTTAACATGTTCTTGTTGTAATTATTTCACATACATTAATAAGAATTATAAGTTAAAGTTTTTGCTATAGGTTTGCCATTATTCTATTCAGTATATCTTTTCTCCTATATAATGTAATATGTATTATTCAGGCTTGTTACTATCCCTAACTATTCAAACTCTTATAATCTCAATATGGTTTTCTCTAATTAAAAATATTTTTCTATCTTTAATTTTGTCCTTATATTTCATATAAATTATATATTTTCACTTATAATCAGATCCTATTGTTATTGTTTATTGGGTGTTCCTTGAATAATTAATTAGTATCATTATAATTCTCCTTACTAAATCACTATGAATATAACTAATATGATAGATAATAGTCGTTTTGAGAAAACAACACGAAAAAAGCCCCAAGAATAAACTGGTAACTAAGTTAAAGGTAGCAAGAGAAATACTTGTTGGACACCCTGTTGGTAGGCGGGTAACGTTTTTATACAATATAAAAGTATTGTACTTATGATGTATAGCTTTCTCCTAAAAGTTTAATTGAGGTTGTATCTTTCGGTATTTTTCGTTGTATTTAATTTATAGTTTCATATAAAGAGACATTAATTACACAGAGCCATAAATATCGTAGAAATCTTGGGGACATTACCAAGACAAGGGTTGAAGTACCACCCTTGTTGGCGGTGGAGGGGGGGTAAGAGACGGTCGCAAAAGGAGGGGTTAACAAAAGAGATGCTGAAGGGAGAATCTTAGGAGCAGGGGGTGTCCACACTTTTTTACTTTTTGCCCAATTTTACGTTTAACAAGTTAGACTTACTGGACTGCGTTAAAAAGCGCGTGTTTGAATCGGGGTTAGGGGATTGAAGTGAAAAATATATATATATGAAAAGGAAGTCCAAAGTCACGGGCACTAAAAAACAGGATTGTCTTTACGTGACTGTAAATAGGGGTCTATTAATATAGATAACGTGTGGCGAATGTTTTCAATAATAATTTCCGGAATTCTACCCAACCGATTTTTATCAAATTCATTTAAATGAACGCTAATACATCGAAATGGAATGCTCTTAGAATACGGATGCAGCCGTCACATATTTCATTTAGTTAAGACACTACCCTTTACCCTTTGTTAATTTGTTTAGCAGGCTAATGCTGTCTCTACCACTGAGCTATACAGGGTTTGTTCTGTGCTTAAGGTCATTCTTCACTTATTTTTTTTAAAGGCAGAGTCCATGATGGCTATGTGTGGAATTCATCGGCTACTTGGAGCAACCATTGACTCTTTTTTTTTGTACCGCGTCTCAATACCCGTTCAGGTTATACGCTTATGTACTAAAATTACGATGATGTTTTAGGGGATTAGGAAGATTATATTTATAGGAACTGTACCCGCATTTTCGTGATGAAAGAGTAGAAAACTATTTTGAAAAAAATCACCTTTCTTACACCCGACCGAGATTAAAACCTCAATCTTCCCGTCATCGGCGATCCAAACCTCGATCTCCCCGTAGTCTAGTCTACTGTGAGAGTAGCGACTTAGACCATGCGGCCACCGAAGCGGGTTATCGTTACAGACAACGGCGACTCGGTTGTTTTATCAGTGACGAATGACCCTGAGCGCGGAACGAATCCGGATGACTCAGTGGTATAGAGACCATTGGTACGCTAAGTCAAGGGTTCCACAGTTCGAGTCCTGTCTGTATCCAGGTGTCATTTCTAAACTAAGTGAAATATTACGAACAGAGATTGTGCCCGAAATTTTCCAAAATTATCCAAGGGAAAAGCCACAATTTTAGAAAACGATAGTTTCTTTCGACAGCAATTTTTCTAGTTCTGATGAACCGAATTTAATAAATAAATAATCGTTTGATACTGAGCTTGTTAGGGTAAAAGTACAAAAACAAAATTGTAAAAAATAAAGTAAAAAAATATATTATTTTAAATTGCTTGTCTATGTATTTAGACATAATATAGTTCTCTAAAATAGTATGAACTATAATTGTATGTTTTGGGGGCATAAAATCGTTACTGGCCGTATGAATAAAATAATTATAGCTGTACCGGACTTATTTCTAAGTATATTTTTCACCCTGCGGGTACATTCAATTGATGAGTTTTGCAAAGAATAAAAAGTAACTGAAGTATGATTTCTTAAAAAAATCTTTATCATATATTAATTCGAAACGAATTAGAAGTTTCCCCTCCTAGATTTTTTTTTACAATCAATACATGCCTCGCTTTCAAAGAATTAAGGTGGTATTAATTTTTTTTAAAGATAATTTAATTCACTTTGTATACATTTTCAACTTTATTTTAAATTCAATTTCATACAAAATAATCTCCCCCTTTTAAAGAGCTTCTTTTCAGAGACCTGATCTTTACAGAATGCATCAATCTTCTTCATCGGGGATTGGAGCAAGAGCGAGACAAGTACGAGGTATTAGTCAAACATGGCTGATTGGTGAAAAAGGGCAAAGAATATACCGGGGCAGTAACTATGTAAAACTAACCACACAATTGCGACCATTTTAAATAATATTTATACAAACAGCATACTTGTTATATTTACCTGAAATTTACTCAGCAGGAAATTATCGACACTAGCCAACACCGCAATAAAAAAATTACCGTCTAAAATCAAGTATAATTAATTAGGTCTATGTTATTTTATACAGTTATTATTATTATTAGCACCGCGTCTTACTACCCGTTCGGGTTATACGCACTTACGCTAATGTGTAATGGTAGGGTGTTTGTGAAATTAAATGGAGGACCTACAGTTTAACGTGGAATCCGAACCACGGTGTAGGCCTGGCATTCCCCACATTCACAAGATGTCTTGTAAGAGGTGAAGGAAGGGTTCGGTAATCAGATAAATCTGTGCCGGGACCGAGGATTGAACCCCGGCCGCCAGCACAGAAGTCTGACACCTTACCCCTAGACCGCCAGGTCACCTGTATACAGTTAACACAAAGAGATTTAAAAGAAAAAGAGTGAATATTTATGATTAACGTGTTTTCCTTCTTCTAGAAAGAAAATAAATTAAATTATCAAATACAAAAAAAAAGAGAGAGAGATGGAGCCTTTATGTCCGGAGGCAGCCATTTACATGAGCTTAAAAACAGCAGGGGGCCTGGATGCAAGGAAGAATACTAATTACCTTTGATTGCAGACTATGCCTTCGGAATTCTTCCCATATCTAATTTTGGGATTTAATATATATATATATATATATATATAAATATATAATGAATTCTAAAATACAGAGGGTAAAAGAAGTTTAGTTTGACTAATTCAACTAAACCTGCCATTTCTATTTAGAAAGGAAGATATTTTTTTTTTCTTTCATAGAGATTTCATTGGAAACTATTGATTTTAATACGCCAGTGAGTTCGAAAGTTGGATATGAAAAGATTCGGCTAGGCTACAAAAATTAATTGTTTAAAAAAAAAAAGTCAAGAAGGGTAGGGATAGTTGTTTAATTTTGTAATCACGTCTTATTAGCCATTTGGGTTATTTGCATTTTTTGTTTTCTGATTTTGGTTGGAAGATCAGTTTAGAAAATTCAAACATATTTCTTTGTGGTCAGCATTGATAATATTCCACTATATTATAGGTGTTGATAATATCTATCAAAAGTTACAACTGCAGATAACATGAATTGGCGTATGAATATATTATTATTATTTAGCACCGCGTCTTACTACCCGTTCGGGTTATACGCTTTAAGTACTAATTACGCTAATGTATTAGGAATCAGGAAGGTTGAATTAGAGGACGTGAGCCCGCATTTGCGTGGAGAGAGAGTGGAAAACCATTTAGGAAAAACCACCCCCAGTTCACCCGACCGAGATTCGAACCTCGATCTCCACCATCCTCAGCAGTCGAGCTCAACACGACTAGCACGTTAGCCAATTACGCCACCGAGGCGGGTATGAATATATTAAAATTGTTTTAGTAAGTACCATATAGATACTGCTCGTCCTACCAAAATCAAGGTATATTAATAACATTTTAGGGCTATGGATAAGGAAGGAATATGTACCTACATTTGCGTGGATAGAGTGTGTGAAACACTTTCAAATTTATGAATTAACAACCGTTGGAATGATTGTTGTCGTATCTGTCATAAAGTTAGGTTGATTTATAAGTAACATGTCGATAAATTATGTTTCTTTTTAATTTATCTGAGGTATTTAACGTGCATTGAAGCACACGACTTACAAACTAACTTAAATCTATAACAGACCCAACACCCGGCCCCCGGCTGTTAATTCATCACTGTGAAAGGGGAAACCCATATTTCACCGATAAATAATTGTTCGGCCATGCCGGGAATCGAACCCAGGACCCTTAGCTCAGTATACAGACACGTTTAACTAAGGTATCAAACGCGTTCCCATCAAACCAATTAGTTAAAAATGTATCTTTTTTTAAAAAATCACCCGAATGTGTTGATATTTAAATTCTAAGTAATATTTTTATAGGTCCACTTTTACGGGTGAATTCTCTTGTCACGATTAAATATAGATACGACCACGTGACTGGCGTGATTAATTGTATTCCAGTTAGAGCTCAGAGGTTTCCTCTGTAGTCACAGGAAGGCGACCAATGACCGGTTTCCTGCGACTGCTCGATACCAGCTACACTGGATATCATCTCTGAGATAAACAGTCATTCTCTTGTTTTCGCGTGTTCGACCTTCCTTTAAATATATGACCCGCCTCGGTGCCGTAGTTAGCTAACGCGCTACTCATGTTGAGCTCGACTGCCAAAGACGGGGAGATCGAGGTTCGAATCTCGGTCGGGTGAACTGGGGGTGGTTTTTCCTAAAGGGTTTTCCACTCTCCCTCCACGAAAATGCGGGTTCACTTCCTCTGAATTCAACATTCCCAATTCCTAATCCATTAGCGTAATTAGTAAGTAAGCGTATAACCCGAACGGGTTGTAAAAAGCGGTGCTAAATATTATTTAAATATAAGACAAATTTGGCAACGCTGGTTCGTCGATGTTGTCGGTAGCTTCTTCTTACCTCAGAGCACCACCTTGTGACCCGAGTGAAAGCGAGGAGATTTGGCAACAGTTCGCGTAATTTCCCTGAACAGGAAATCGTGATTTTTGGAGAGGCCAATCAACGACAAGCTCGCAAGATAAAAGAAAAGGACCAATGGTATTTTAGTTGAAGACTTGACATTTTTAAAATACAAGATATAAAAAAAATTATAAGGTAAAATTACATACATAAAAAAGGTACAAAGAGATTTAATTATTTAGCACACATTAAATTAATCGTTTATAAAAGATTATTAAAACTTTAGTTCCACTAATTCCCATCCAGATCACCACCTATTCCGGAACTACTACTTAATTTAAAGTTTGTCCACCAGACTTCGTTACTCGCCACTATCAGGAGCTTCAAGGTCGATAGAAATTAGGTCCGTTTATAATTAACAGTACAACTGAGAGAGAGAGAGAGATCGAAGATAAAGCCTTTCTCCACAAGACCTGCGGTTCCCTCAGAGGTGATATTCAGTGTAACCTTGTTCTGACTATAACGTCGTCCCACGGTAGAAAATTACTTCACTGTTCTCTTGGATGAACACAACAGTTAAAAAGCTTCATGCTTCAACGACTACATTTTACACATTAAAACAAGAGAGATCTTTTCCGACCTACTTCGGTGGCCGCATGGTCTAATGATGAAGAGGGGGATCAGGGTGATGTATTCCTGAGTACTTTCGAAGCTATCTCGTATGGTTTTCCCATTTAACTTTGCTTGGAAAACCATACGAGATGCTCAAAAATGTACTCAAGAATACAGACCAGGCAGTGTTCGAATCCTAGTCGAGTGGACCTGAGGGTGGTTTTTCTCTAAATAGTTTTCCACAACTCCTCCAAAAAATAATTCGGGTACGCTTACTCCATAATTCAAGCTTCCTCGTCCCCTAACACATTAACGTAACTACAGTAGCCCCATGACTTCTTTGGTGCTGATTCACAGCTCACAGCTAAAATCTTTGAAAAGTTACCAGACCAATTTGTGTATCACCCGCCTCGGTGGCGTAGTTGGCTAACGCGCTTGTCGTGTTGAGCTCGACCGCCGAGGACGGGGAGATCAAGGTTCGAATCTCGGTCGGGTGAACTGGGGGTGGTTTTTCCTAAATGGTCTTCCACTCTCCATCCACGCAAATGCGGGTTAACTTCCTCTAATTAAACCTTCCCAATTCCTAATCCATTAGAGTAATTAGTACGTAAAGCGTATAACCCGAACGGGTAGTAAGACGCGGTGCTAATTATTATTATTAATTTATATATCTCTACGCTGAACCATATGATCTGCAAAAACATGTGTTTAGCAGCTGTCGCTTCTGACGGTCAAAATGTAGGTATATACCTAAATGTTGACTGTCAGAAGTCAGCTGTGAGCTGTCAGTCAGCACCAAAGAAGCCACGGGGCTACTGTATATACCTTAATGTTGACTGTCAGCTGTGAGCTGTCAGTCAGCACCAAAGAAGCCATGGGGCTACTGTATGTATATAACTCGAACGGGTAGTAAGACGTGATAGTCTACTAGGGAAAAAAAAAATCACCGCATCTTAGCACACGTTCGGGCTGTACGCATATGTACTAATTACGCTAATGAGTTTGGGATGAGGAAGGTTGAATTTATAGAACATGTACCCGTATTTACGTGGAGGGAAAGTGTAAAACATTTTTGTTTAAACTCTTAGTACACCCAACCGGGATTCGAACCTCGATCTCCCTGTCATTGGCAGTCTAGTCTAACACGTGAGTGACGCCTTTGACCATGCGGCCACTGAAGCAGGTGTGAACATAATGACACTAATGGAATAGGGAGGAGTAAGATTATATTAGAGAAAAATATACAACCTAACTTACGGAGGTAAGTGGCGGTGGTACGGTGGAGGGGGGGCATTAAGGGGGGGGGGGAATTCTTCATTAAACCCCATAAAGATTCGAAGGCCTACTCCACCCATCATCAGGTAAACCAGACTATATGATGCTGATATTTCCTAGCAGCGAGAGTTCGTGCTTTATCGTGCGGCCAAATATCAAAAGAGGTATAAAAGAGGTAGGCTACCTAATCTAAGGACGAACTTCCTTTGAAAATAATACCATAAAGCAAATAAACATTATATTTATGAATGGATGCCGAAAAAAAAAAAACATTATTTTCCTTTGACAGCTTATAAGTACATAAAAACAAGAGTAAAAGCTTTTCCTTCAAAATAAAAAGAACAAATAGAAAAAAATATATAGTAATTTAGACTATAATAATTGTAAAAATATATATATTCTCTCTACTTCAATTACTTAAAATGATCGTTAGACATAAGATGTTGGTACGAGGGAGGAGGGCGAAAGTTTGGTCTTGTACTTTTAGAAAAGTTGATAATTAGTTTAATGGGATCTTTCTCCCGTGATGTTTATCAGCGCGAGACGCCCCTTGGAGCGAAAAATGAAACCTGCGTCGTCGTCGTCTGTCGGGTGAGGGTTTTTTTTTTTTAGTTTTTTTTAAGTACTGTTTGTAAGAGATCACAGATCCAACCCGCTGGATCAAATGGGGCGTTATTCTGAAGAACAGAGGGGGGAGGGGGGAGGGGGAAGTAACGTGGGATTTAAAGTACCCTTTCTAAATACGGCGCTAAATCGGCACCGCTTCAAAGTGAGTTAATTTACAGTCTAATTTCCTTAGTGAGACAGTTAGTCATTGCGTGATCTGCAGTGGTCACTTTTGATATGTATTATAAATACCTATAAAATAACAATAATAATATAATAAAATGTTATCAATGTTGAACACACAAAAAAATATTTCTGTATTTTATGGAAAATAGCTACAACATAATCTTTTATTTATTCCAAATTAATGTTGTGAGATTTTAACCAACAAAAAAAAGCCCCCACCGGTGAGCAAGCGGACAAAGGCGTAAGTTTTGTCTGGTCTGGTTTTACCGGAGACGGGGAATTAAGGGTTTTATCTCGGCCGAATATACTAGGGTGTTTATTTTTTCCACTCACCTTCCACAAAAATGTAGGTACAATTCTTCTAATCATCTACCTTTTTGATCCCTAGCTCGAAAGTGTCAATATGCGTATAGCTTTGACGGGTATAAATACAACAACATAATATGTGTGTATTTTATAATAGGTCATTTATACCAAAATCCTAATATAGATATTGTTTAAATTTAAAATTACGTAGGTACCTAATTTTTACAGAATGAATGCACAAAGCTTACAGCCCTTAGCCCTATCGAGTGCAAGTTTAAAACCTATTGTTTGGGAGGATGGGCGGGAGGGTGAAAGGCGTGGCGTGGCTTCGCAACCGACCAATGTATCCTTCCGCGCCAACAAGAACAGATGGATCACGGAAAATGTAGATGGCACTAGCTAAAGACAGGTCTTGAGGAAAAATCATACGTTTGGAAATGTAAGTTTTCTCGAGAAAGAGTGAAATTTTTATGTTAATATTTTCAAAACTTCTTCAAAGATGATGTATCAATGTTTATTAGGTGTTACATTTTCTTATTTTTTGCTATGAATCCGGCAGTTACCTATTGAAAAATGTCAATTTTATCGATATTTGGTCACTGTTAAAATTATAGAGAAGATGTGTATATAGAAAGTATAACTTAATCAACATTCTTCTATTCTTGGACAAACCGTTTCCGGAAAGAAAATTACAAAACAATAACAATTCTTGAAGAAAACCGTTTGTTCCCAAGGCTCTGCATTTCCACGTCAAATGAAAGAGCCAATCACCTTAACCTGGGACCAGGGTTGTGGAGTCGGTAGAAATTTTGGGTGGAGTTGGTTAAACCGTACAAACCCCGACTCAGTATAAAGTAGGAAAAAGCTTTAATATTATAACAATATATAGTAGGCTTAACTAGGGTCATTTAAATTTTATACTAACCCGGTTCGGTGGCCGCGATACTCTAGAAGTATACTCGACGTACGATTATGGGGATATCAGGGTTCAAATCTCAGTCGGGTGTATTTAGGTTTTTTAAATAGGTTTACACTCTCCCTCCACGCAAATTCAGTGATTAAATGAAATCGATAACGTAAGACCCACTTCGGTGGCCGCGTGGTCTAACGCGCTACTCTCAAAGCAGACTATACTGCCGACGGCGGGGAGATCGAGGTTCGAATCTCGGTCGGGTGTACTGAGGTTTAGTTTATCCAAAATGGTAATCCACGCTCCTTCTATGCAAATGCGGGTACAATTCCTTTAAATAAAACTTTTCTAATCCTTAAAACCAACAGCGTAATTAGTATTATTATTATTATTAGCACCGCGTCTTACTACCCGTTCGGGTTATACGCACTTACGCTAATGTGTAACGGTAGGGTGATTGTGAGATGAAATGGAGGACCTACAGTTTAACGTGTGATCCGAACCACGGTGGAGGTCTGGCATTCCCCACATTCACAAGATGTCTTGTCAGAGGTGAAGGAAGGGGTTGGTAATCAGATAAATCTATGCCGGGACCGAGGATTGAACCCCGGCCGCCAGCACAGAAGTCTGACACCTTACCCCTAGACCACCAGGTCACCTTTCGTAATTAGTAAATAGGCGTATAACCCGAAGGGTGTAGTAAAACGCGATGCTAAAAAAACCGCTTTAATCATTTATAAGGAAGCCGACCGGAGTCGAAGGTTTGGCCTGCCAAGGACAACGCCCGATCATAACGCTAAAGCCAGGGAAACGGGTACAAGAATTTGTCCTGCTCACGACCATACAGATCCACTCCTCCGCATCCTGCGCCGAAACAATCGTCTGGTAGACGTCTAATTTAACCTCTCTTCAACATTTCAAGTGGGAGCGTTTTATTTTTAACGAGTCGGATAATTGTTTCGGCATTTAAAGGGGGAAAATAAAACTCTAGGACGTAAGCCCCGTTGTAATTGGGACGTCTCGAAAACCTAGGGAGTAAGTAGGAAGTAAGCCGAGCACCGAATGGTGTCAGATCACCATTAAAGACGCGGTTACGACGTCGTATATGATACTTATTTGATGCTTCATGAGCGGAGTATGAGCAGGGGTCATTAAAGATGGAACTGAAGTCGTAAACGTCAAAAAATGTACGGAGTTAAATTACTCCAATTTATTTAAAACTTATGTACCCTAAGAGTTTCGTCCTCTAACGTGTGTTTTAATTTATAAATCACACGCCCATCAAGGATTATAATCCCATGAACTAACCACTGGCATTAACAAACAAGAAACATTAACAAATCTGTTAGCATGATCATTATTTGTGTCTGTAGCCAAGTAGAATAGCTCCACGGCTTCTTTGGTGCTGACTGACAGCTCACAGCTGAGAGCTAGAAGCTTTAAAAAGTAACCAGACCAAATTATGTATCCCTACGCCGAGCCATATGATCGTGTGTTTAGCAGCTGTCACTTCTGATGGTCAAAATTTAGATACTATACCTAAATGTTGACTGTCAACTGTCAGCTGTGAACTGTCAGTCAGCACCAAAGAAGCCGTGGGGCTACTGTAGTTAGGCCATCTTGAGGCCTTCAATGGTAGAAGTGTAAGGTACGCGAGCTAAGGGCAGTGTTTTAGAAGTTTTTAAAGCAAAACTTTTTTGTCCAAAATAAATCCAATATTCCTACAGTAAAAACAAAAAGTTTAACTTTCTTCACACGGTGATATAAACAGTTGTTGAATATGTCATGAGTATAGCGGCATTAGATGACAAACTTTTTAAATGAAGAGAAAAAGTTGTCGTTAAATTACAAAACACGACCCGCCTCGGTGGCGTAGTTGGCTAACGCGCTTGTCGTGTTGAAGCTCGACTTCTGAGGACGGGGAGATCGAGGTTCGAATCTCGTTCGGGTGAACTGGGAGTGGTTTTTCCTAAATGGTTTTCCACTCTCCCTCCACACAAATGCGGGTTCACTTCCTCTAATTCCACCTTCCCAATTCCTAATCCATTAGAGTAATTAGTACTTAAAGCGTATAACCCGAACGGGTAGTAAGACGCGGTGCTAACTATTATTATTATTATTATTATTATGACAAAACACGCTTCACAGATATTCAAGAACATAGAAGGCTAAGCGGATCAAGTTGACGAAACGACTTGGACCAATTTGGTCGACAAGCTAATGATTAGGAGGATAAAGTGATCGACAGTCTACGTCATATCGGCCACTCGACCCACTCAGCCTTTCAAATCTTTGTTTGCATTTTGTCGATCAGTTGGATGTCTTAGCACATGAACCTACTCGTATCGGCAACTTAGTGCAAAATGCTATTGCGTGTCGATCACTTGTCTGTTCACCACTTTACCCTCCTGTGTCGACCAGTTGTTTGTCGATCAGTTTGTCTGCACTAAGAAATGCACGGCAGTCTGCTCGACTTTGGTAACATACTACCCATACCATGACCATGATGATTTTTTTTATTACAAAACTTTTAATTTTCGAGAAAACGGAAATTAAAGAAACCCGTTAAAGAAATGCAACCACGTCAGCATCAAAAGAGGTTATGAACAACATTATGAAAATCACTCTCACTGCTAATGGTCAGGATTCAAGCCCCTGGTAGCCCCTCTAAGGCAATCAAGTGCGGTATGAGTCCAACTCCCAGGGGTACAGTTTCATTTGTATGAAGAGTGTATGTGTCTGTTTATATAATTCTCAAAACCCCGGTTAAATGATTCCATTGTTCTTGTTGTATTTGCATAGTAAAATAATTCCCCCCTTTCCCCCCCGGTGAGGCAGTTGCGAGGGACGAGATGCGAGGGTAACGTCGCTGACTGCCGTCGAGTACGAAGGGCGCTTAGAGACGCTTAATTACGACGCCTACGGAGTGAATTAAAACCCTCGGGAAACATTCACAGCTCCTACGCGATGACGACTTCCCTTCACACTCGCCAGAAACGAGCTGACGGATGGCTCTCCAGCAGACTTGGGACGTTCCCCAAGAGGTGAGACCACTTTGCAGACAAAAAAATAAAAGTTATAATGAGGGTAGGTATTTACTCACACTCAGGGAAAGACTTTAGCTATCATTTGTTTTATTCTGGTTCGCCGCATATTACTACCCATCCGGGTTATATGCAAATGCACTAATTACGTTAAGATAGAAGGGTCGGAGAGGGTTAAATTTAATGTAATTATATCCTTATTTGCATAGAAAACTATTGAGGGAAAACCGCCCTTAGTACATCCGACATGGATTCAAACCCTGATCTTCCTATCAAGGGCAAACCAGTCTAATACGAGTAACGACGCCTTAGACTATGTTGTCACCAAGGTATAAGTAACACTAATGGAATGTATATGGATAAGTTATCTGATTATCAAACCCTTCCTTCACCTCTGACAAGACATCTTGTGAATGTGGGGAATGCCAGGCCTCCACCGTGGTTCGGATCATCGGATCCCACGTTAAACTGTAGGTCCTCCATTTCATCTCACAATCACCCTACCATTACACATTAGCGTAAGTGCGTATATCCCGAGCGGGTAGTAAGACGCGATGCTAATAATTATAATATATGGATAAGGTAGAATTTAGAGGAAATGTATCCACATTTGCGTGGAAGGATGGTGGGAAGCATTTTAGGTAACAACTTCCTCAATATACCCGACCGGTATTCGAACCCCGATCTACCGGTCAGCGGTAACTTAGTCTAACACCACAGTAGCGCGTTAGGACACTGTCGCCCTAATAGGTTGCAACTAATTAACTACTAAGCATTTGGACGCAGTCTAAATTTACAAATAGCGCCTCGGTGAACACGGTGACTTAATGTTAGACTCGTCTGCTGGTCTAGTTTGAATGTAACGGGGTGCAAATCTTGGCCGCGTGATTCCCCTTCCTTTTTTTATACACTAAATTGAGACACATTTATTCTAATATCTCCCTATCCAACTAGCGTAGTTAAAACTGACTCGACGGCTATTAAGGTGGAATAGAAGTGGACGCGAGAAAAGGACAAGGTTTTTTTGCAGTTTTTATGGCAACATATTTTTTTGGGCAAGATAAATAAAACATTGCCACATGGTGATATCAACAGTTGTTGAATATCTGTTAAGGGTGTTCTGGAATTTGTTGACAACTTTTTTCTCTTCATTTAAAAAGTTTGTTAGATAATGCCGCCATCCACGTGACAGATATTAAGGGACTGTTGGTATCTTATTATTATTAGCACCGCGTCTTACTACCCGTTCGGGTTATACGCAATTACGCTAATGTGTAATGGTAGGGTGATTGTGAGATGAAATGAAGGACCTACAGTTTAACGTGGGATCCGAACCACGGTGGAGGCCTGGCATTCCCCACATTCACAAGATGTCTTGTCAGAGGTGAAGGAAGGGTTTGGTAATCAGGTAAATCTGTGCCGTGCCGGGACTGAGGATTGAACCCCGGCCGCCTGCAGAGTAGTCCGACACCTTACCCCCTAGACCGCCAGGTCACTGACTGTTAGTATCAACATGTGAAGAAAAATAAACTCTATATTTGTACTGAAGCAATACTTTATTTATTATAGCAATATATATATATATATATATATATATGTCATAAACACTGCAAAAACAGTGGCCTTTTCTCACGTGTCCTTCCACCCACCTTAAGACGAAGTGAAGAAAATAAGTGTTTAGTCATAAGTTTGAACGGTAGAGTTGGGTGTGTATCAGCCTGCTCGACTCTGAAATGGGCTTCACTGTGAGGTTATCTACTATACTAGATCAGAGTTGGGTGTGCATCAGCCTACTCGACTCTGAATTGGTTTACACTCTGAGGTTATCTACTATACTAGATCAGAGTTGGGTGTGCATCAGCCTGCTCGACTCTGAATTGGGCTTCACTGTGAGGTTATCTACTATACTAGATCAGAGTTGGGTGTGCATCAGCCTGCTCGACTCTGAATTGGTTTACACTCTGAGGTTATCTACTATACTAGATCAGAGTTGGGTGTGCATCAGCCTGCTCGACTCTGAAATGGGCTTCACTGTGAGGTTATCTACTATACTAGATCAGAGTTGGGTGTGCAATAAAGTTTCTAATCAAACTTGGGCGTCAGGTGTATTTAGGTACCAGGACCGGTAAAATTTTGTGGACTATATTATTATTATTAGCACCGCGTCTTACTACCCGTTCTGGTTATACGCACTTACGCTAATGTGTAATGGTAGGGTGATTGTGAGAATGAGATGAAGGAGCTACAGTTTAATGTGGAATCCGAACCACGGTGGAGGCCTGGCATTCCCCTGGACTATATTATGCTCGACTTTTACTCGGGAGTCAAGAATTCGATCCCCCAACAAAAATGGATTGAATTGTTTACTGTCCATGGTTAATATTCTGTGGTCGGACGAAGTCGTTCGACCGATGACGTTGATTCTGTACGACCGCCACCGCCTATCGCATATCACACACGTACAACTTCACCGCGGCCATGATAGTGGCACGACAAACTGGTTGTGAAAGTACTTTGTGCTGACCTTGAGTCAACACTGGACAGTTACTTCTACAGTAGCCCCATGGCTTCTTTGGTGCTGACTGACAGCTCACAGCTGACTTCTGACAGTCAACATTTAGGTATATACCTAAATTTTGACCGTCAAAAGTGATAGCTGCTAAACACATGTTTTTGCAGATCATATGGTTCGGCGTAGGGATACATAATTTAGTCTGGTAACTTTTCAAAGCCGTCAGTCAGCACCAAAGAAGCCATGGAGCTACTGTACTTACTCAATACACACATTACTCAGGTACAGGTCTATTTTCATACCAAGTGCCTCCATTTACAAATAGAAAAGTTACTAGATCTACTTTCAGGTGTTCATGAGTCAAGTCATATGATCTGCAGCTGTCACTTTGATGTAGTCGGCTATATTCAAAATACATATAAAATAGCATCAATAATATTGTATAATGTTATCAATATTGGCCACAGAAATAATTTTTTTTTAGTTTTCTGAATGAGCCTTTCAATGAAAATTGAACTGTAGGTTTCCTTCGCTGCTTCCGACTCAAAACACCTTTCAGAAACCCCTCTTGTTTGATAACGGTATGTTAGCACGTACTACCCGCACAGACATATTTAAATGATGAGCCTTTAGGTAAAGGGGGAAGTAGGGCGAGGTGTCCACAGTAGTTGGCAACAGTGCCGTATTTCGCGAGTTTCATGTTGCTGTCAGGTGACCTGGCGGTCTAGGGGTAAGGTGTCAGACTTCTGTGCTGGCGGCCGGGGTTCAATCCTCGGTCCCGGCACAGATTTATCTGATTACCAAACCCTTCCTTCACCTCTGACAAGACATCTTGTGAATGTGGGGAATGCCAGGCCTCCACCGTGGTTCGGATCCCACGTTAAACTGTAGGTCCTCCATTTCATCTCACAATCACCCTACCATTACACATTAGCGTAAGTGCGTATAGCCCGAACGGGTAGTAAGACGCTGTGCTAATAATAATAATAATATGTTGCTGTCTCCAGTTTACCAGACAAAGGGACTAATGAAGCAAAAAACACACTTGTTTTATAAATTAATGTTATCCTTATTCTTCAATCTTAATATTTGGATGGTGAAATATGTTCTAATGAGTCCAATCGTTTTGTCGCGTGGCTTTATGCTATACTGTAGTTGAGGGTGGACATGTAAGAATTGAAGATACTTTAAAATTTAGTAGGAATCGATTCTTGTCGACGTTTCATGACCCTTTGAAACAGAAATAATTGTTTTTAATCATAAAATTAAGGGTAGTTTACTAAAAGTCAAAAAGAGAGGGGAAAAAAATTTTTTTTAACAACATTCGCTTTAATGATTTTTATTAAATTCTGTATTTAGCCACTGTTTAACATTGAAAACAAAACGGCAATTCTTGTTTTCTAATGAAAATGACTAAGTAGAAATTTCTGATTTTGAAAATATCTTCGCAACTATTTGAGATATGAAAGAACTTATCTTTATAAAGTTGTAGTACTATTAAAAATAAAAAGCTTGTCATTGGAATGTATTTTTATAAATTTAACAGTTTCTGAGCTATTAACAGATATATATATATATTTGATCTTTTGAAAACAAAAATTGATTGTTATGATCTTTGGTGGACAAAGATGTTCATCTTTTCTCAGACAGTGTACGAGTAGTATATTATTTCATTCATGCTCTTTGGTGGAATGTTTCTATAATATTATTTTCGTTTTACAAATCTTACGAGTTTTTTTAGTAAATGTCTCTATTTTAAGATAAAAAAGAGAAAGCACTCTAACGCGCACTTCCAACTACCATAAAAAAACACCCTCAAATTTCTTATGAAGGCATATCCATCCACTGTTTAAAGATCTTCTGAGGCATATCCATCCTCGGTTTAAAGATCTTCTGAGGCATATCCATCCTCGGTTTAAAGATCTTCTGAGGTATATCCATCCACGGTTTAAAGATCTTCTGAAGCAAAGACATCCTTTGCCACCACCACCATCACTAAGAATTATTTTATTTGGGGAAAAGTGGCAACCCTGGTCATCATAAACGGAGAGGAAGAAAAAGGACGACCGGAAGTCCAGCTCTTGACCTTGTGGATCTCCCTCACCTGAGAGGAACGACTTGTCCCAAGCCATGTGAAGCGTGAACACCCAACATCTGGATAAAAGTAGAATGTGTGAGAACACGAAACTGACTCAAATTACCTTTTAAAAATGCATATCGATCTTTCTAGAAGAGGAAGTTATTATTATTTACTTATAAAGACTTTAAATTGCCATCTTGACCTCACAGGTCCTACGTCACGCAGTCTGACGTCATTTATAGTGGCCCTTGTGCCTTATTGGAAGAAGAAGTGCTTTAAGTTCCACGTAATAGATTATATTATTTAAATAAAATAAAACACGTTTATAAAATTAGGACGATATTATTGTCAATGCTCTCACATATTCTTTAGGGGCAAATCAGGTACATTACAAATTTAATGACAACTTTTTATCTTAATTTAAAAAGTTTGTCGTCTAATGCCGCCATGATCATGACGGATATTCAACAACTGTTGATATCACCACGCGAAGAAAATTAAACTCTGTTTCTACTGGAGCAATATTTTATTTATTTTGACTAAAAAAAAAAGTTTTAATATAAAAACTGCAGTGAACAGGCCTTTTTTATTATATTTTATTTGTCGTTTTTTCATCTTCTCATTTTTTCATAACTTTCAATTTTCAAATTACTACCAAAGTTTTAAATTCCAAAAAATGTTCACGACCCACCAAAAATATTGTTCGTGACTCACCAGTAGGTCGCGGCCACTGCCTTTGACCATTAGACCACCGAAGCGGGTCTCAAATAGTTGACAATTCGATCTGACGTCATGGTGTTTCAACGTAGCTCTAATGAAAGTTTTTATATTTACAAACAAAATAACCTGCTTCAGTGTTCAAATGGTCTAAAAGACGTCACTATCGCAGAAGACTTCCGATGACATGGAGATCGGTGTTCGAATCCCCATCAGGTGTCATGAGGGTAGTTTTTCCTGAATGATTTCACACCCATATGCGGTTACACTTCCTCTAAATTTAACCTTCTTCATCCATAACCCATTAGCGTAAATAGTACATAAATGTATAATCCGAAAAGGTAGCAAGACGCGGTGCAAAAAAAACAAACACGTGAGTAAATTAACAGTAAAAAAAACACAGTTCGATGGTAATATGTCTGTTTTTATCGCATTTCTGTAATATCGCCTGTCAAAATTCACACAGGCGTAAGTGATTTCGCTCAACTTTTCAAAAGAGTACAAACAAAAAAGGTGGTTTTTCCCATGTGCTGCTCTGACTTTTTTTTTTTTTTTTTTTTNTTTACACTAATGCTTTCAAACTAGGTATGCAAATGTTTTAACACATTCGAATTTTAACGCTGTAGTGATTTTGCTAGTGAACATTTGTTTGTTTTTTGTAAGCTAAATGTTCAATTAGATCACTTACGCCACGGATAAAATTCTTCATATCTCTAATATGGCAAAGAAATCAGCTACGCCGATTTTGGACAAGGAAGAGCCGGTTCTGAAATGTCCATGATCGAAATATCTCTAACTCGAAATTTTGTCACTTACGCCTGTATGAGTTTTGACCCCGACGATATGTTACACATAAATATACGCCTAGAGAGAGGACAGGAAACCACAATGGTTCGATTAAGGCTACCTCACAGCTTGTAGCCTAATAATGGCGCACAACTAGAGAGAGCATGAGCCGGAGTTAATGCCGGGCTCAGCTGATATCAAAGGCTTTGTTGTTCTTTTATCGCCCCGGATCATTCCGGGACCGGAACAAGGGGATGAAAACAGCTAATAAATAGAGGACCATCAGGATCAAGAGGACTCATCAATCCTCCAGCCTCGACGAAATGGTACCTCCCCAGCCCACCCAAAAAAAAAGGTAAATAAACGGGCATATTTATCAACACCAAGACACACCCAGACTATTTGACGATGTATTTTCACAGCCGATAGAAAAAAACAACACCGTGTTCACTCTACCACTAAGTTCGGTCGTGTGGACTTTGTAAGAAACGGAGAAACGGTCATTTGTTAAATGAAAGGACTGCTTTCAGGCAGTTCGAATGGGCGAAGAGGTCGATTACAGTTCGAGGAAGGCCTTTTTTTTTTATACCTTGTCGTTAACCACTGTCCAATTTTGATAAAAAGAACTTTTTAGAAAATATAAACTTTTTTTTTCCATCAACATTGATAGCATTTTACTATATTATTAGTGCTATTTTAAATAAAGTGATAAAATTTACCCAAAGTGACAGTTTCCGTTAGTGTGAGTTATTATTATTTGTTCTGTCTTACGACAGGTCCATTCCTTATATCGGTTAACTTAGATTGATTGAGAGTGTATGTGAACAGCACCACGGTTGTTAATCTCAGTTTTCTAGATTGAAGTGGCTACTTATTTATTCAAGTATCTCAATATCCTCACGAGGCTGAGTTTGAACCCCCACACCCGTTCCAGACCAACTGCTTCATAGAAATTCTGAAAGCGCCAGGGATCGAACCCGGGACCTCTAACTCTATAGCCAGGAACTCTGGCCACTAAATCACCGAGGCGGTAAGATATATATCAATACCTATACCAAAAAAAAATTAAACTTATAGAATATCAAAATGTTATCAATGTTGATATAAAAAAAATGTTAGTATTTTCTAAAAGGCCCTTTCTACGAAAATCGGACTAAATCATTTAAGTCCTTGTGTCGGACGTCATTTTATTAAATAATGTCATTGTTGAGTACTAATTGTAGCCTTTGTCCACGGACATTAAGCACTGACCACCATTGTCTGACACAACGAAGCAACTGTTGTTTCTTTTAATAGGACACCGGAGATTTTTAGTCCAAAACATGACCGCAAGAGTGGAGCTTTGCTGCTCTTAGAGTGTGAAGGATGACTTCCTGTCCATTGTTTACAATAAGTTCCGACACGATGGTTTCAAAATTAAAAGGGATTTATTCTCTCGCAAAGGAAGTCAAGGTTTCTGACTATAGCAAAAAAAAAAAAAAAAAAAAAA
>CABEEJ010004428.1:34483-45780 GCA_901482245.1 Timema douglasi
AGCTCGCGCAGCGTCACATTACATTTTCAGTTACCAGATTACGCTTTAAATTGTTTCGTCACTCTCTACGGAAGTAGATTTATAAATGTCTCTGTTTTTGGTGATCTCAAAAAATACATTTATTATTATTAGCACCGCGTCTTACTACCCGTTCGGGTTGTACGCACTTACGCTAATGTGTAATGGTAGGGTGATTGTGAGATGAAATGGAGGACCTACAGTTTAACGTGGGATCCGAACCACGGTGGAGGGCCTGGCATTCCCCACATTCACAAGATGTCTTGTCAGAGGTGAAGGAAGGGTTTGGTAATCAGATAAATCTGTGCCGAGACCGAGGATTGAACCCCGGACCCCCAGCACAGAAGTCTGACACCTTACCCCTAGACCGCCAGGTCACCAATACATTTATTATAGGCGCTAAAGGAATTAGATAAAAGTATTTAATTTATGATATATTGTACTGTGCATCATAGAACAAAATTATAATAAATTATATGGTTGGAATGTAAATAACGCGAGAAAAGGTCAGTTTTTTTAGTTTATATAGCAAAACTTTTTTTTTTGCCAAAATAAATAAAATATTGCTTCAGTAAAAAACAAAAGATTTTAATTTTCTTCACATTGTGATATCAACAGTTGTTGAATATTTATCGAGGGTGTCCTTGAATTTAATGACAACATTTTTACTGATATTTGATTTATTTTGACCAAAAAAAGTTTTGATACAAAAACTGCAAAAACAATCACCTTTTCGCGCGTCCCCTACATCCCAACCTTAACGTATTTTAAATGATACGATTAATACAAGTTTTATTAACGACTATATTTAAAAGGTGGTATTCATTCGTTATAGATTAATTTATGTCTTAAATGTAGACCTAAATCTATACATAGAGCCCGAATAAAATCTGATAAAATATATTTATTCAAAAGTTTGAACACATTAGTAAACATATGCAATATGTTTCCCAGAAAAATAATTTTAATCACTAATAATAATATGTTTTTGACGTCCTTAGGGGAATATAGAATTTGATTTAGATCTGTTGAAACTTTTTTTCTTGCTTAACTTTGCTTTTATACATTTTAATGACCTAGTTTATATGGGTCGAAGAACGAACTAATAATGTGTTCATAATGACTTGACGGAGGGAAGTCTTCTGATGGGTTTCTGTATGTGCATCAAATTTAATCAAGATGAATTTAAAAGTTTAAAATACAGCCGTGGAAACGTAGGAAGTCAGTTCTGTAAGGTCTTATTTCGCACCAGAATTATACTGTTTAGTAGTGTTTCGGTAGCATTAAAAACCTTTCATAACATACTTCCTATTTTCGTTCTGAAAGGACTTTTATCTTACCCAAATACTGCTATACAGTAAGAGTATAGTATGAAATAAAGCCTTCAAGAAAGGGCCTTTTTTCCAAAATAATGGTATACACTACATTTACCTTGTATGGTAGCAGTCCTCTCTTGGCGGATTACACTATGGTCCTATCTAATAAGGCTATACAATAGTGCAATGCGTCAAGGTAAGACTGATACCTTCAGGATAAACGGAGTGTACAAATACAGGCATGGTCAGCACACATCACACTATTGCTCAGGCTTCAGGATAAACAGAGTGTACAAATACAGGCATGGTACAGCACACTATTGCTGGCCACAGCTTATACATGTATGTATAGTAGGTACTCAATTCGGGAGTTGGTTGGATCTTCAACAGTTTCACTCTCAGGTGTAAAGCATAGGCAGCAGTGAAGAAGAGTACTAGGGATATAAGGAGTGATCAGTTTCCCAAGTCCAACGAAATGCAAACACCAACTGACCCTACAAGCGACACCTTTACTCCATTCATCACAAGGACTGGCTGTATATTGAATGTTATTAATTAGAATCGTTCATACCTCTGCCATTTTAATATTTGTCATAACCATAAGTGAGACCGAGACAGATCAATGAGAGTAACAACTTTCTCTAGCCCATACCAGGAGATATAGAGCATTGTAAACAATATAAATAACCAGAGATGAATCATGTTTATGAAAATATCTCCTGATACATCTTTAAATCTTGTACAGTAAACCACTAGCAAGCGCCAGAGACATGTACCAGCTGGGTCTTATATGAACCCCCTTTGTAGTATCATGTTTCCTTTTCAAATTATGTAGACCTATAAAGCTTCTTGGGGTAACTAAATAGGATCCATTCACAACTTCTAATCTATTAAAAAAATAAGAAATACCCTCCCAAGATATTTTTTTAAGAAGGAAGAAAAAAAGCAGCAAACATTTATTTTAAAGATTCTGTGTAAGTGAAAGAGAACTCAAACACACTCCATCGTCCCATCAAACTTCCTGGCGGTGTCGATCGAACGAGAGAAGGGAGTACTGAAAGAAGAGCTTTATATCTGGCTCGATGTTACTTACAGGTGCTTCGGGAACACAACCTATTGCCGTCGGGCTCGATGTTACTTACAGGTGCTTCGGGAACACAACACTATTGCCGTCGACTTATTTTTGCTTCTACATACCAATTATTATTTTTAAATAATAATAATATTTAGCACCGCGTCTTACTAACCGTTCGGGTTATACGCTTAAGTACTAATTACTCTAATGGATTAGGACTTGGGAAGGTTGAATTAGAGGAAGTGAACCCGCATTTGCGTGGAGGGAGAGTGGAAAAACAATTTAGGAAAAACCACCCCAGTTCACCCGACTGAGATTCGAACCTCGATCTCCCCGTCCTCTGCAATCGAGCTTCAACACGACAAGCGCGTTAGCCAACTACGCCACCGAGGCGAGTTTTTTTTTAACACGTCAACGCACCTACCTCTCCTTAAGGTGCGGCCCAAGGGAGAGCAAGTATTTTTGCAGTTTTTATAGAATTTAAATTTGTTGGCCAAAATAAATCCAATATTTCTCCAGTAGCAACTTAGAGTTTAGTTTTCTACACATGCTATTATCAACAGATCTTGAATATCTGTCAAGGGTGTCCTGGAATTTTGTCAAAACTTTTTATCTCTATTTAAAATGTTTTGACCAAATTCCAGGACACCCTTGATATATATTCAAGATCTGTTGATACTAACATGTGCAGAAAACTAAACTCTAAGTTGCTACTGGAAAAATATTTGATTTATTTTGGACAATAAAATGTTATGCTATAAAAACTGTAAAAATACTCGCGCTTCCTTCTGCCGCACCTTAAGACTACCAATTCTTCACCTTCTTCTCCTTACGACTACTAGTTCTCATAAAAAGAATAACTAAGAAGTGATGGTGAGGTTTGATGAGTTATAATCCATCCGATACTTTACCAGATCTCCTCATTTTGACCAAAAAAACTTTTGCTATAAAAATTGCAAAAAAACACTGACCTTTTCACGCGTCTCCTGCATCCCCATCTTAAGGGACAGTCTATAAATCATGCACCGTGTGATAACCCTCCTCCGGGCTATCCGCGTGTTTACACTAATGGGGTGGAGATGAAAAAGGTAGAAATCTGAGAGAATGTATCCACATTCGCGCGGAGAAAAGTTGAAAACCATACAGAGAAAAAACGACCTTAGAATCTCTGGCCAGGATTTAAACCCCGACCTCCTTGTCAATGGCAAACCAGATCGGACGAAACTGCCACCTTAGTTCGTGTAACCACCGATGCGGGTTGGAGCTTGGAATAAGCTATTATTTGTGTATGAATTCAGCTTATTATTATTATTATCACCGCGTATTACTACCCGTTCGGGCTATACGCACTTACGCTAATGTGTGATGGTAGGGTGATTGTGAGATGAAATGGAGGACCTACAGTTTAACAGTGGGATCCGAACCACGGTGAAGGCCTGGCATTCCCCACATTCACAAATTGTGATTAATGCACGTCTTGTCAGAGGTGAAGGAAGGGTTTGGCAATCAGATAAATCTGTGCCGGTACCGAGGATTGAACCCCGGACCCCCAGCACAAGAGTCTTGACACCTTACCCCTAGACCACCAGGTCACCTCTTCAGCTTGTTAGTTTGTAAATCGTGTGATGAGTGTTATTATAAAAACTCCTTGGTACACAACAAAAATGACTCGGTTGAACACTCTATTATACGTCTACGTTTTGGTTTCATTCTCGTGAGATGGCCTCGTTATCTGAAGTGGTGGTCCAAGCCCGGTTAACAAGATCATCCGGAAATAATCGGAAAGTTTGGGCGCCATTGGAAGTGAGATGGGTAGAGCAAAGAATCCTGGATATACTGGGTGTCTGAGAAACCTGGCACGAGAAGAAGAATATATTATCATAAGCAAGTAAGTACAGTCCGTTTACATTGAAAAGTAGCAAGTCGTACTTTGACCACGACGCCTTTCGGCTGTTGCCCTAAGCCCCATACACATATTCCAAATCCGTTAAGTCTGTATTCCGTAAGAAGAAATCGACCCCATTCTTTGTCCCAAACCTTGAGTCCTTAGTCCGTTTAGTTTGGATCAATTTTAAATTATTGCTTCAAATTACGTTTAGTTTAATTTTCTGCTCATAGTAATAACAAAACATTTCTTGAATATTTGTCATGAGCATAGTGTTATTCAAACATACATCTTTTTTTAAAAAAATGAATATAAGAAGTCCTGATCAATTACGCAATGCTCACGGCAAATAAATTCAAGAACAGCTGTTGAGATTGATATATCTAGAAAGATAAATTAAACGCATCTACCGTAAGAAATATCATAATTATTTTAGCCAAAAATCTGTCTGATTATTTAAAAAAATGTTCAATTCCACCCCGCATTATGACGCGAAGCACAAAAAAAACCAGATGAACACACTGCAGTTTACTAGAGTTGTGACGATGACATCAACATTGTTTGTTTACCTACTTGGAGATTTCAAATGTATTTCGCGAAACGGGTTACCTTTTAGGGCCCTTCAGACGACACGATTTGGTCAGATCAGGCGCAATATCGGGTCGTGTGTGTAGGTGTGTCTCTCTCTAGAAAAAAATTCCTATTTCATGTCTGTTGATGTCGAGTGGCCGACGCATCCAACCGCACGACCGTCCGACCAAATCGTGTCGTCTGTAACGTTGTCGGATGAATCAGCGTGTCAGTTGTACTAAAAAAAACACCGGCACGAGTAGTAGTGTGTATGTAGTAACATCACATGACTGAATTTTTCCGTTCAATTAGCCATTTTTTTGACCCATATATTTCTTTTTTCTGGAATTAATCCCCGACGATGCTATTAGTGCGATCCCAACTTGTTGGTGTTTGAATAATATAAGAGGCATTATACGTGTGTGTTTTTAAGAGAAAAAAAACATGAAATCGGCCACCAAGTCAATCTATAATGTTATTTAATTAATCAGTCCACGTTGGGCGTCGATTAAAACGTTACGGGTCGGCGATGGGCGCCGATTGAAGTGATACCATTTAATTAGCTGATAATTTCCCCGCGGTACGGTATTTAGGTATTGTGAGATAAATTGGTATTTATAGCCCCGTGATCGAGCGCCAATTATTACGATTAGGAATTATTATCAAATAGATCCTATGTTAATTTAATAAATAACACCTTTAATGTTGTAAACAATTGATTAAAGTGATTTTATCTTCGGTATGAAGATATTATGTAAAATGATACAATTTTTGTTGTACTACAGATTATTTCTCTGTAATATTTTCTGTGTACTCTTATGGATTTCAGTTAGTGGCACTGTTTTATTACAACGTTCTGTAGATTTAAATCACCGGCACTGTGTGTATTCATAAGCATAAGCGGCTTATATATTACCTACCCCTTGCCTCTTGGACCCCTTGTCGTCAATGTCAAAACCAACTAATCGAAAGCGTCCTGGCGACAGGTGTTGCAAAGGCTAGCTTTCTATTGGATAGAGGGAGCTAGCATCACTTGCTTATTTTGGTAAATACTGCGGAGTTGACTTATGAAATGAAAAATAAGTTTGAAAAGCGCATGATTCTCCATGGATGAAGTATTGAAAGGATATTTTACATACCATACTTTAAAGAAAAATGCACTTCATCCATGACTTTTTACATATATGAGAGGGGTCCAAATCAATATCGTTACAAGTCATCTGTAGGTGTCACCTGATTTGGTCAGGCCGACTGTCGGGCCAACCAGATCGGCTCGTCTGTAAGGCCCTTAGCTGTTCACTCTGAGAAGGCTCTTGTCCATGCGCTGATAACACTTCCCCTCTTCCTATGACGAGTATACACAGTCACTTTAATATTTGCTCTTTGAAAACAATGACTTGCTTTTTAATTTTACCTTTTTCTTGTTTCCTATTCTAGATAGACATATTCTACCACGGACGTTTTTCATTTACATCCTGGTAGGAAGACTCATATATATATATATATATATATGACATTTTCGTGACCAAGACAAATAGCCTAAGTTGTAGATGATTTATAAAAAAAATGTTAACAAAAATACTACTTCAAGATAAAAATAATAGTTTTGTGACACTGTAAGACTATTTTTAGAATTATTTAAGGATTTATGGTGTTTGTTTCAACGTAAATTCATTAACATGAGAAATCCTATAATGACCTGCCGTGACGCCACAAGAACGTCCATAAGCATGCCCAAGTTTTGATTTGATTATGTATATTTTATCGTAACATAGTGTACCGGTACCTCTGATGATGGAGGTATAAAGATCGTGTTGACACAAGTCTGAACTGAAGTCTGTGCAAAAGAAAAAAAAAGGTCGCTTTGCCTGCCCTTCCTTCATCCCCTTCAGATGAATAGACGGATGGAATACGATCCTTTTTGGAAACTTCTAGAAAAAATGGCGGGAGGGGGGAATTCAAAGGAACTTATTTTAGGCTACACTTTTCCTCACCAAGAAGAACGACAACACAAATTTGTCAAAAAGCAAAGTAGAGTATTTTACAATGTATTATAACTATAAAGAAATGTGATCGAGAGGTTTGGCCAAGCGAATAGATTTTTTGTATAATCCTGGAGGCCGAGTTTCAAATTAAGGCGCAGTTCCACTTAAATTACCCTTTTAATTAATTCCTCCTTGTGGTACAGTCCAATAATTTTTATAGAGAGAGCTTTCAAGAAGATTCAAACATATTTTTTTTGCGGTCAAGTATTATTGATGTTGTTTTATACTCAAACTTACCTTATGGCATTAAGAACTCGAAAGTTCAGTGACGCACTTAGGAAAGTATGCCACATATCCCTATCTTGAGCTAGTTCTATCCAGTCCACCTCATTGCACCCTACCCCTATCTTGAGCTAGTTCTATCCAGTCTACCTCATTGCACCCTATATCTTTCAGGTCCATTCTAATGCTACTCTCCCACCTGTGTGTAGGTCTCCCCACTGGTCTCTTCCCATTGGGTCCGCCAGTCAATACCCTGAGCACGGTCCTAGATTATCTCATTAGCACTGCATTTCCTGCCCATCGTAATCTATTAGACTTGATTATCCTAACAATGTATTTTTATGAGTTCAGGGTATGTAACTTATCATTTTATAAGCTCCTCCACTCCCCAGTATACTCATCCCTTTTTGGACCAAATATCTTTTTAAGCCACGTTTTTTTCTAACACCCTATTTCTCTCTCTCTCTTGCAAGGTAAGAGACCACATTTCACACACATAGAGAACCGGTTGAAATTATTGTTTTGTATATTCTGTGTTTTACATTCCTTGAAAGCAGGCGGCGAGTTGTCAACAACTTACTGAACGAGTAGTAGCGTGCATTTCCCGACTGATTTATTTGTTTAATCCCGCCCTCTAATGTCGTTATTGTTAGTTAAAATAATTGTTCATAAATATTTAAACTCATTAGCCGTGCCAAATAATATAAATGTTCGAAGTAATCCATGAAAATATATCTATCAAAAGTGACATCGGCAGATCATATGATTTGACGTATGAATAAGCGAATGTAGAGCTATTAGCTTTTCTAGCTGTTAGATAAGACTCTTCATATGAAAATTGGACTGAACTGTTACTAGAGATTGCTGACGTGTTCAAAAAGGCTCAGAAAGTTCTGGAAGGAGTAAGTAAGCCTAAAGACGAACAGGAAGAAGAGGTGCACGCCATCCCCGACAGTAAAAAAAATGTGTAAAAAAACTGTTCTGGTCACAATTTTTTTTTTTTTCTGTACAGTTTGAATTATTAGTGCCGTGAGAACATTCAGCCGTCATCAAGACAACCGGAAGTGGTTGTAAGGGAGTGAGGGCTAGATTAGTCATCTAAGGGGAAAAAAAGTGGAGGCATGGAACCATCGGAGCCCGTAAAAACAGTGGTTTCCAAAATTACATACCGCGGTAGAGAAAATCAGAGGTCCAATTTACATGGGAAGATCTTTTTAAAAAACAAAAACATATTTTTTACAATCAACCTAGATAACATTCTAATAAATGTGTTTAGAAATTTCACGTTAAATACCTCAATAAATATATTATATTTTCCCTCTCCTCCATAGAAAAAAAAAAACAATGGTAGACCTACATTTTTCAAAGGTCGGACGGTCTAAGGCGTCTCTCTCTCTCTCAATAGACCCGACTACTAATGACGGCGAGGTTAGAGTTCAAATCCCAGCCGGGTCTACTGAGGGTAGTTTTATCCCTAAATTGTTTTCCACCCCTCTTCCACACAAATACGGGTAGATTACATCTAAAACTCTTCCTTCCTCATCTCTACCCCATTAGAGTAATTAATTATCATGCATGCGTACAACCTGAACAGGTAGTAAGACGCGGTGATAAAAAAAAAAGTACACCTGTCTTAAAAATTAAGCTATTTTTTTTTAAATCGGATCAGTAGAAGTATGTAACACTATGTCAGCTTTCTGAAGAATAACTTAAAACGACCTCAAATATAAAGACAAGTCTTGGTTTTTACGTTCTAATGATTAATGCAGAGGCATTCGTTTTTACTACCACGGCTATACATACTTCACAAAAAATTACATTTTATTTCATCTTTATCCTCGCTAAAAGACAAAAAGCAAGTTCCTCACTAAAAAAACTATTAAAATTATATTCTGAAAATTGAAAAATGACACCTGGACACGGGAATCGAACCTGGGCCACGCCAATGATCTACCCACTGAGCTATCCAGGAATCGTCCCATGGCCCAGGGTCGTTCTTTACTCATATTTTAAGGCAGAGTCTGTTATGGACGTGCAGAAATCGTCGGCTACAAATGTGTGATTTTATTAAGAACACGAATGTGTGGAATGCCAGGCCTCCCACCGTGGTTCGGATCCCACGTTAAACTGTAGGTCCTCCGTTTCGTCTCGCAATCACCCTACCATTACGCGAAGATCACGAGCTATCAGATAACGCAGCCATCTGCGACTCGGTAGTTGGCTTCATGCTGCCACTTGTACAATTATTATACTTGTAAGGGATCGGGTTCGATTCCCGTGTCCAGGCGCCATTTTTCAATCTTCAGAATATTACAGCTACAGTAGCCCCGTGGCTTCTTTGGTGCTGACTGACAGCTCACAGCTCACTTCTGACAGTCAACATTAGGTATATACCTACATTTTGACTGTCAGAAGTGACAGCACCTAAACACATGTTTTTTCAGATCATATGGTTCGGCGTAGGGATACATAATTTGGTCTGGTAACTTTTCAAAGCTGTCAGTCAGCACCAAAGAAGCCGTGGGGCTACTGTAGATGGAGTAATCCTCACTAAAAATATAAACAATAGGTTTGGCTATTTGATTCTTATTAAGATGTTGTTTTATGCGTTTCGCATACGATAGTTGAATGTGGTGACGCGCGTGAGAGAAGTGTTTCTCATGTTTTGTGGTTATGAGTGTAGGAAAGATAATGAGATGGCTGCGCGTAGGGTCAGCCGGTATTCCAGCCGGCAAGTTCGCAAGGTGAGTGACCTCTTCTCGCCTATAATAGGATTCCGGTAGGAAGGGATCGTAACTGACACTACTAAAGTAAAACCCTGGTAGTCCGAAATTCCAAATTATCCGAACACACTTTTCAGAAAACTGGGGGGGGAATCATGTCAAATGAAATATATTGTATTGCTTAACAAACCCTTGATACATACATGTACAACATTACTGCAAATATTTCGTTTGTACATGAATAGTAAATACAAATTTGATTATACTCATGGTGAGCTGGTGGTCTAGGGGTAAGGTGTCAGACTTCTGTTCTGGGGTCAGGGGTTCAATCCTCGGTCCCGTCAGAGATTTATCATATACACCTTCCTTCACCTCTGACAAGACGTGTATTAATCACATCTTGTGAATGTGGGGAATGCCAGGCCTCCACCGTGGTTCGGATCCCACGTTAAACTGTAGGTCCTCCAATTTCATCTCACAGTCACCCTACCATTACATATTAGCGTAAGTGCGTATAACCCGAACGGGTAGTAAGACGCGGTGCTAATAATAATAATATACTCATCCAACTGTAATTTAAAATTCTTGAAAATACTGTAGTATTCTCCCGCTTAGTCCGAATTTTCGCTATTCAGAACAAGCTTAGGTCGCAATTAGGTCGAATTAACAAAGTTCTAGTGTATATCCATGCGTCAAGCCATGTTATCTTCAGCTGTCATTGATAACGGTTATTATATCATTAACTATAAAATAACACTAATAATATAGTAAAATGTTATCAGCTACGACGGGGGGTGGGAGGNATGTTTTTGCAGTTTATTTGATTCGGCGTAGGGATACATAATTTGGTCTAGTAACTTTTCAAAGCTGTCAGTCAGCACCAAAGAAGCCATGGGGCTACTGTAGGCACTAAAAACGCTAAATGTGCAAGGGAATTAGAAAGGTTAAATTTTAAAGTAAGTGTACCCACAGTTGAGTGAAGAGAGAGTGGATAAAAAAACATTCAGAAAAAACACCTTCGGTACACCCGACCGGAATTCGAACAGCAATCTCCCCAATAAAAAAACTTGATTGATTGATATTATATTAGTATTACTTTATTGGTATTGATAATAATCTATCAAAAGTGAAAGCTGCAGATAAAAATGTTTTGTATAAATACGTGACAATAGTTTTGCAAATTTTTGTAGCAGTCAAAATAGTGTCTTCGTATCGGAATCGGACTGTACCTTGCTAGTCCCGAGTAATATTTGTATTTAAATCCTTGTTTTATTTATAGGAACAATGAAACTGAATAATTCCCATTGTTGATATTGTTTTTGGAATTGGGTTTCTACGGACTCTCGGTAACTAGCAGTGATTAGTCTAAGGGCACAAGATGAAAGTGAATTTTAAATAAATACAACAGTATATTATGCCAAGGGAAAAATATGGAGGTGGGGG
>CABEEJ010004429.1:3085-64417 GCA_901482245.1 Timema douglasi
AAACTTATTATTATTATTATAAAAAAGATTAATAGAAAAACGAGGGGGGAGGGGGGGGGGCGGCGAGTTAGAAGGATGTGACATACTTTTTTAGTCGGGAATTTTAGGAAATGATCAGGGGAAATCGGGGAAAAGGTCGGGGATTTCATTGGTCAAGTTGAGTAGACACCGTGAGCTGATAAAATGTGCATCATGTTTGTTTGATATAACTAACAGTTGTTACGGTGTACGTTACTTTGTTCCTAGTGTGCGAACTTGGGCCATCCTTTTCTTGGTTGTTCTTGTGCTGAACGAAGTGATAGAGGCCAAGAAGTATAAGGAAGAATCAAAGAGCAAGAGCAAGAACAAAGACAAGTATAAGAGAGGTGACGGCAAGAAGAAATACTCGAAGGAAGACAAGAGTCGTCCTGACGAGGAGAAAGTGCATAAAAGGTAAACGGATCAGTTGGCAGAGGGGTGAATCGCTTACCTTTGTCGTGTTTCAAGGAACTCAAAAGACTGTTTACATACAACTAAAATAACTAGGACCAGGATTTTGAGGATATGCCATCTTTTTTATTTTTTTGTTAAGGTTTGTCTTATAAGTTGTAAAGGTTCATTTTATAAATATTTTTTTTTGTCATTTTTGTTATTTAAGGGAATATTTTTTGGTTTGCGACTTTTTTGAGCCATTTTTGAGTCATCTCAAGGTATTAATGTTGATTAAGTATATTTTTAATCACCATTGATATTTTATAATTGCATAAAGGCTCAAACATAAATTATTGTTTCAATACAGTTTTTTGGAATGAGAAGATAATGAGGCATTGAATTTGGTATTGTCTTTGCTTGTCTGGTTGTAAAATACACATTCCTGGCGAGACTGCAACTACGAAGGAGAGGGTTGCGTTGGGACCGGCTAGCTATTAATTCTGAAGAAGATATTTTTAAACCAATGTTATATTTAGCAGAATACAAGATTTTAGTAAATTTTTCCGTTGAATTTTTATATTTGTAAAATTCATTTTTGGTTTATTTGTGTGCATTTATTATGAGTTTTTGTTCATTTTCTTAGGTTATTTTTTAAAATTTCGGAGTAATTTTTAGGTCATCAAAATCAAAGCCTAAATTATAAAAAAAAATTTACTAATGTTATTCTATTCATTATTGCTGATTTTTAGCTAGATAAAGAGACATTTTACTGATTGAGCTAATGTGTCAACCTACACACATTTAAAGTGCCCCTGAAATCTTCAATAAAGAACTTGAGTAATTAATATCTTGGCTATAGTGTCTTTAAAGACACTTACATTGTTAAAAATACTACATTTTGCAACTGTGATAAAAACAAACCAAATAATTTCTATAGACATTTAATTTCAATATATTTGCTTAGTTTCCGGCAGTTAGACGAATGTTTCGCCCCCCAAACATCATCCCCTACCTCCTTCCTGCCCCTCCAATTAGACTTTAATTTGGCTCTAGCCTGAATCTTATGCCCACCCCCAAAATAAATGTATGTGTGCGCCACTGAATTTACCCCTTCCTCCACATGTTCATGAACTTTATCCAATATCCTCTTGCGAAATTATTTTATACATGTATGTACACCCTATTACATCAGGAGAGGGGGGAGGTATTTGGCGGGAAGCAGAAGGTCCTTTATGGCAAACATAGGCTGAAAGTAGCTAGTGACAACCTACTCGGAAACAGATTGTTATTTACTTGGTAATACTGTATTATCGACCAGCCATTTAAATACCTCGCTTTGTCCTGGAGAATTATTTTATGGCAAAAATATTGGATAGGGGAAAAAAAGGTAAAAAGACCTAATCTAATAAAAAAAAAGTTATGAAAATTAAAATAATAAAAGTATCAAAAAAGGTGATAAGTGCCAAAGGGATAAGAAAAAGGTAAAAAAAAGGGCTAAAAAAAATCTAATCAAATTTCTAAAATTCCAGCTTCGAGGTGCACGTGTTTTTGTTAGTTGGACCGAGCACAGCTTCATACTTCACCAAACTTTATTTTATATTTCAATGTCGAAAGTTTAACTGGTTACAGCTTTCACCAAATTAAAGATACAGGTTAGTTAAGGGAAGAATTCCAGGAATTGCACTATCATTCTCTTGTTGATGAGGTGGAAAAAATCACATTTAAAGCTATCCCCTATTTTGAACAGTTTAGTTTATGCTGTGATATCATCCACTTTAACAATGCATTATGCCCTAATCGTGTCGATCATGTTTTCAGGAAGATCCGAGAAGTGTCTGAAGGGGAAGATGGAGGAAAGCCAGAGACTCCTGAAGGACTACAAGCAGAGGACACCCACACAAAAGAAAGGAAGGAAGCGAAGTCCAAGAAAGATAAGAGACAAGAGGCCGATAAACCCAGGAAGGGAAAGAAAGAAGAAAAGTTAAGTGAAAAAATAAATGTTGAGGAGAAAGAGTCAAAGAAGCTTAAAAAGGAAGAGAAGGTTGATAAGGATCCTGAATCAAAGGTGAAAGTTGAAGTGGAAACTTTGGAAGATGAAGCTGCAGGCATAGAAGATGTCGCTGAGGGCTCTGAAGAAAATGTTGAGAGCAAGAGTGACCCACAGTGCAAGAAAGAAAAGTCAAAGTGGTCCGGAGACAAGGAATGTTCTCTCAAGAAATCGGCCGCGACTAATCTGATAGAGGAGGAAATTGTCGAGGTAGAAAATTCAGAAGGAAAACTTGTGAAGAAGGTTAAGAAATGTTACTATGAAGATGTGAATGTTTGAAGCTTCTTGTAAAATTACATTCAAGTGGCGCATTATCTGAAATTATTAAATAATTCCTTGGGAATCCATTCCATTTGTGATAGTTTGGTTATTTTAGTTTGTAACTCTGATCGCCTGGCTTGTTATTGTTCTAAAGTACAATCACATTCTGACATATTTTACTAAAGATTTTTTTCTTTTTGGATTATTTACTCTTCGCGGTAACTTTTAAAATTATATCATTGGTTATTTTAAATCCGACAACTAAGTAAAATAAACTAATAAACAAACCCAGTTTTGATTGATCGATTTTGTTATTGAGAATGCAAATCATGTAAGTAAGTGAACGTTGCATCAATGTTGTTAATTTTTTTATATTATAATTGTGTGCACACAAACGCTTTTAAAACCAGGTAAGATTCTGACAAAACATTTATAAAATTAAACTAGTCAAAACCTTGTATAAAAACCTTATGTAGATAATTTGAAAAGTAAATAATTCAATTAAATACTATTGTGAAGAGTTCCTTTTATTTTCCTTACAACTGTTAGAATTTGTAACATGTTAAAATTATATCTGCAGCTCACACACTTCCTTTTAGATACATGAAAGCAAGGGTGTAGAAAGCTATTTTTTCTAAGGACGGGAAGGGGGCAGGGCGGGCAGAGCGGTCCTCTAGAAAATACTACCATACCTTTTTTCTATGGGCTACATCAAATTCCAAGGGGGCGTCCGAACCCCCTTAACCCTTGCTATTTATCATTTAAAACACTGCATAGATATAAAATTTTAACAAAAATGTTTAAGCCATTTTCGAAATATTTTGAATTTAAAGAAGAATAGTCATGTGTAAACTACTTATAAATAATTTTTTCCTTAAAAACTAGTCTCTGTGGTACTATTCGTCATCTAAAACAATCTTATGATAGACATTTTAAATAAAATAATAAATCAATTTTAGAGAAACATTTAATTTTCTAAAAGCAGTTGTTCGTAAGATACTCTTTTAAGTGAATCGTCTTCCAAAAAACAGGTATACGATATTATTTGTAATGTTAAATACACCCCAAATATCTATTTAAAAGAGTTACTAAAATTCATTTTGTTTATTGTCCTGAGGCACTGTACCATTTTTTAAGTTTGATAGTAATTAGAATTTAAAGCACAAATTCTGTGCTTTTAATTCTAACTATTGTCAAATATATACTTTTTAAATTGTTAGAGCAATTTTCGAAAAATTTCAAACTGAAAAAGTAATCAATAAATAACAGTTATTTTAAGGGCTAACATTAAAATAAAAAAAAAACCAGGCTGAAGGCGATATATAATGTCTTACCAAGTCTTAAAAAATCTATCAAACCACTAGCACTAGGTACAAACAGATAAACTGAGGGACAGACAGAATTTCCAGATACTTTCTTGGATTCGGAGGGACATTAAATGTTTATATCCATCATAATCTGAAGGTCAATTTTTTTTCGCAATTACAATATTTTATCTTCATATGAGAAAGTAAAAATAAATAATGTAGGTTCAAAAATAATAAAGCATTTAGTAAACAAAATTATATTAGAGCAATGTTAGCTTAAAACTTACTCATAAATATAACTTATATATTAATAGCAATGACATAATTATTACTCGTACCAGTGAGCACATGGTCAAGATCAGAAAGTATGGTTTGCCGGTGACGGGGAACGTCGGGGATTTGAATCTTGGCCAAGTGTACTGAGGTTAGTTTTCCTGAACGGTTTCCCACACGTCCTTCACACAAATATGGGTACATTTCATCTACATTCTATTCTATCATTCTTACAATAAAAACATAATTACATGTTTATTTACATGTATAACCCAATAGGTAGTGAAACGCGGGAGAAATAAAAAATATATCGCCTCTTTTGGTGTCTCGTAGGGAATAGTTTCTGCCCGTGGTTATTTTACTAGCCCGGTGTCGCGCATATATCTACGTTCTTAACGGTTTGACATAGTGTTTATATAACCAACATTAATATTATACTATCAAGAGGCCAATACTATTTTACCATTCTTCTAACACAACCTTTCAAAACCTTGTAATAATTAGCAGTGCTGTTTAAATTTTGTGTTTGGTTTTGAATAAGTAGGTGTGTAGAAAGAATGGGTGGGGTAATGGCAGTAAACCTACCTACGTAAACTACAAACTCCATATCTGAAAGGGGTGACCTGGCGGTCTAGGGGTAAGGTGTCAGACTTCTAAGCTGGCGGCCGGGGTTCAATCCTCGGCCCCGGCACAGATTTATCTGATTACCAAACCCTTCCTTCACCTCTGACAAGACATCTTGTGAACGTGGGGAATGCCAGGCCTCCGCCGTGGTTCGGATTCCACGTTAAACTGTAGGTCCTCCATTTCATCTCACAGTCACCCTACCATTACACATTAGCATAAGTGCGTATAACCCGAACAGGTAGTAAGACGCGGTGCTAATAATAATATCTGAAAGGTGTTCTGTGTTCTTATATTTAAGCTGCGCTTTCCTCTGGTTAATTCCTCACAGGTGATAGCAAAAATATTCACATCCTTTTCTTGGCCCATTCCAAGAAACGGTCTCTGTTTTCCAACACCATATTGAATGTAGGTAAATAAAGGTATTTGAAATGTTGATAGAGCTAATTTTACAATCGGAAGCCTTAGAAGGGAAATATTAAAATATTAACTCATATTTTGGTTGATGACATCTACAATTAGAATTGAAATAAAAGTAAAACATCATGACATTAAGATTTTATATGCATATGTGGACCCTTGTTTAAGGGTGTTCAAAGAGTCCCAGTGGGGATCCAACCCGTTCCAGCGGCGGTCTGGTCTCCCACCTTTCTACACCCTTCATGGAAGTAAATAATAATAATATTTAATACTACCCGTTCGGGTTATACGCTTTAAGTACTAATTACTCTAATGGATTAGGAATTGGGAAGGTTGAAATAGAGGAAGTGAACCCACATCTGCGTGGAGGGAGAGTGGAAAACCATTTAGGAAAAGCCACCCCCAGTTCACCCGACCGAGATTCAAACCTCGATTTCCCCGTCCTCAGCAGTCGAGCTCAACACGACAAGCGCGTTAGCCAACTACGCCACTGAGGCGGGTTTCATGGAAGTAGATAGTATGTTTGTTTTTTGAAAAGTTTTCCTGCACCGCTGAAGGTAATAGCAGTGTAATCAACGACGGGATTAGTGAAAACTGGCGCTTGATATAAGAATATAGAAACAAACATTAGTCTGTAAAATTATAATAATTATTTTGACAACTGTTGCACTAAATCGACTAAAATGAGATGCTTTTAGAGGGAAATGTTTTCCGGAAAAACTGTAAGCTTAGAATAAAAATTCTTAACATGTAATAAATGAATGAATGCATGCATACAATGCTTACTTGTAATTTGTATGTTAGGTTTGATATATTTTCTATAAACATTTTTCTGAACATTATTTTTACAAATAAAGTTTTATTCAGCACCGCATTCAGGTTATACACTTGTGTACTAATTAGGTTAATGTGTTAAGAATGATGAAGGTTTAATTTAGAATAAATGTACCCACATTTGAGTGAAGAGAGAGTGGGGAACCATTTAGGTGAAACCACCCTTTGTGCACCCAGTCCTGATTCGATCCTCCCTCATCCTCTTTTAGTGTAAAAACCGACTATATGAGCTTAACATTTAGACCGGGTGACGATACATGTGTGTACTTTGTAATCGAGCTATAGATCGATATTACAATTCTATGTACTAATTATTCTTAATGGTTTCAGGAATTAAAGAGGTTATATTTATAGGAAGAGCACCAGCATTTGTGTGGAGGGAGAGTGGGAAACCATTTTGTAAAATACCTCCCTCAGTACACCCGACTGCGATTCCAGCCCCGATCTCCCTGTCAATGCAGGTCTAGTCTACTGCGAGAGTAGCCACGTGGCCACCGAGGTATGTTTTGAACACGACACACAACTCGAGTCAAATATTTGTAAAAAAAAATAACTTGCTTGAAAAATATAGGATTGACTGACTTACCTGTGTTGTTATAATCAACGCTCTCTAGAATCTCAACGTAGTCTGCTGAACAGTCGGACATTCTGAGAATTCTGATTTCTTGGAAGGTGATGATAAGATAGTGACCCAAAACCCCCTCTATTAACCAGGTGCAATCCTGATTGGTTGGGTAACTCCCAGGATAGCTAGGTGACATGAGGGTCCCGATCCAATCTCTCAAAGTTCCTCCGCAAGTCGCTGAAACCAAAGAGTTTGAATTTGTTCAGTTGCAAATAAGATTTAGTTTCACACTAAAGATAAAATTTCAAGAGACTGTCAGTGGAGATGGTATGAACATGTGATGAGAATGTAAAAGGAAATAATACTTAGCACCGCGTTTTACTACCCGTTCGGTTTATACGTTTAAGTATTAATTACGCTAATGGGCTAGGAATTGGGAAGGTTGAATATAGAGGAAGGGAACCCGCATTTGCGTGGAGGTAGAGTGGAAAACCAATTAGAATAACCACTCCCAGTTCACCCGAACGAGATTCGAACCCCGATCTCCCCATCGTCGACAGTCTAGCTCAACATGAAACCAGAGCGTTAGCTAACTAAGCCACCGAGGCAGGAAAAGAAAAGGATCCAATAATTGTTCATGTATGTGAATAAAAGACTACTCACGATTTTGAAGAAATAAATTTGGGGGTGTGGGATAATATATTCAGGTACATACGATAGTTAGTTTACCTATGGCAATGTTAGCCAAGAATCCATTATGAGGGTCTGTGGTCTCGGTGAAGTAGTGGACGGTCAGCATATTTCCTGTCGTCAATAGAGAGCTAGGTTTCCGAGTACAATAGCGCCCTAGTAGCTTAGCGTTCTGAGAACCACCATCAAATAGCTCCACGTACTCTTTGGTACACCTGGAAAAAATTAACGAGCACTCGTCACAATTTTTTTTTTTTACATCCATTACTGTTTCCAGATTGTGACCTGGGTCGGTTTTTTATTCAAACCATATATTTTTCAATACCGGCTTGCTAGGCCTTTAATAGCTTCATATGACTAAGACAGACACAACATCCAGTCCCCCGACCGTAAAAGGGTAACCCACATTTCACCAATGATAAATGTTTCGACCATGCCAGGAATCAAATAGAATCGACAGACACACCACCGACTGAGCTGAGGTGTCGGAAACTCGTTACAAATCCAATCTGTGATTACATCTTATTTTCTATATATTTGTACTCGCATGTTAAACAAGAGTTACCGGTACTGATAGTATTTTAACTAAAAACTCTAAATGTTAGTAATGAGTAAATTGTGATAAAACAAGTGAAAAGGAAAAGATGGATGACACTTAGGTCATAGGTGGGGGAAAAAAAGGGTTCAAATAGGTAGATACTAAACCACAAATATTAAACGACGACAGAAAGAAGTGGCGAACGCTTATGTACCATACTCGGGTAACCAGAGTTGGGGAAATGATGATGATATAGAGATAATTTCAGAATTTACTCAACCATCATCCAACTTGGATTATTTAAAAAAAATTGGAGGTGAATTGATCAGTAATTATTATTACCAATATAGTTTTATTGATTTTAATCGAGAATGCAACCTTCAAATCCCTTGATTAGTTAAGAATATAAAGATTCGAGAAAATATCAGATTTGATATTTTTTTTTTTAAATTAAACTTTTATTATTTTATTTTTATTTTGAATTGGATTTTTTTTGTGGTATATCTGTCTAATACTGCTTGTTGGAGGTTTATGCTCGTTTTAGGACAAACTTAACATAGTCCATACCATTTATTTAACACTTAACTGGATGAATTAATATATATCAATAAGGAAAACCTCTTTACGCTTTATGAGGTAATTGTATTATATTTGGAAGAAGGTATAGGAAAGGTGGATATAAACATATAAAAGGGGGACGAACACAATATGGCTTTTACAATGAAAAGAAGAACACAGTTCACTCTTTACACTGCTGTCACTGGACAAAGGGGTATTGGCTGCCTCTTTAAGAAAATCGATTATCACTGCCCAATACCCCGACCTACGTTTTATTCTATCGGTAATCATGGGGGAGGAGTGGGAAACGCACGACACAACTTCCTAAAAGAGGAAACAAAAAAAAACACAACCTTCTTCTGGATGTATTATTATAAACAAAACCAAAATTAACATATAATTACTATTTACACAGGTTAATTTTGAAAAGGTGTGATAAAATATGAGTGGAAGATGATGCCATAGTGACTTTATTGATATAAGGAACTCGTGGTCTGTGATATCCCTGTAAGGAGCTACGAAATTTCCAAACACTTGAAGTGTTGCCTGAAATCTAGGCAACTTTTCTGGCATGTCAGCAGCACTTCAGCTGTCTAATTCATATAGGAAGACAGCTACAAAAGGTACTAGTTACTTTCATGTATTCATACGTCAAGTCATGCGATCTACAGCTGTCCCTTTTGATATATATTATCAATACCTTTAAAATAATGAAAATGATAACGCTAGTAAAACATTATCAATATTGACTATGAAAAGAAGTTTGTAATTTTTTAACTGTCCTTTCTATGAAAATTGGATTGTAGATGGTGGTATTGGCACTATGAAAGTGTCGTGCCTCATCCAACCAAGGGTCACATGATTACTGGGGGCCACGCCTCATTCCACAGGTAACAGTTTTGTACCATACAAGAATGGAACAAGTTTACACATTCAGGGTCCTAGCTGACCTTGTTTACAGGTGTGTGTGTGTGTGTGTGCGGGGGGGCGGGGAGGTATTCTCGCAGTCATTATGTGACCTTTGGTTGAATGTGACACAACATTTCGATATTTCCAAATACCGCCATCTAGCAGTAGCGCCACAGGCATGCCAGAAAATTTGCCTAGGCTTCAGGCAACACTCGAAATGTTTGAAGTTCTGTAGCTGCTTAGGGGTACATCACTAAACACAAGTTCCTTAAACCTACGTTGTCGTTATTGCACCCTTTTCAACCCATTTCATTTTGTCAAGCTATTTAAAAATTAGACTATATTCTATATTATTTATTATATTTAAACTTTCTTTTGTATTCATAAGTTTTCTCAAGATTCAGAGGTAAAATTAAAATTCAGATTTGTAAAAATAATAGTGGATAGCATTCTCTAATTTTAACGTTTTTCATCAAAGAAAAAATAAACGAAAACGAATTTTCTCAGTTGGAGCAGAGTGATCTTGATCTTGAAGCCGCTTTTTGTTTGAAGTGGGTTCCCCCCTGACCTATATCTTCCATGAACTGAGCCAGACCACTATGACAACATGGATACTTTGATACTAGAAGTGTGCGAAGTTTCAAAACTTCGACTTGGCTTCAAAATAAATGTGACTTTCGACAATTATAAAGCCTCGCAAATAAAAATATTGAAATATAAAATCTGGGCTGTTGTATACATTACATATTAATATTCATATGGATTAAAAAAAAACCAATTAATTATAATTATAACAAAATATTACAAACAATTGGAGAGTAAAACAATTTCAAGTAATTTTAGGTTAAATTAATTTATAAATAACTCAAATATAATATTTTTTACAATCATAAAACAAATAACAAAAAATTTCAAACTTTGATTCGGCTTCAAAACTGTATGTATATGTAGTCTATTTGAGTTCGCTTGGATTTGAAAAAGTGGACTTTCCACCCCCCTATTTTATACTAAAACTAAATTAGTCTTTGGGACCTTTACTCACTTAAAGCTGTAAGCGAAATCAAATCTGTCGATAAAATCGGCGTGTATTCTCTCTCCGCCGGGAGCCATGATGATCCACTCGCATTCCGAATTCGTGTTGGGAATGTTGGGATACCGAGGGGAAGATATGTTAACCGAACTCATCTCGGGAGTTAGGTTAATGCGACCTCCGCAATCTAGAGACACTTCTTGGTATCTTAGCTTGAATCCCTGCAAATTAAAACCAAAACCTTTAACGATGTTCCTAAATGGCATGTAATACAAGGATGAGAATGGATAATCTATTGTATCTATGGGACCCTAGAATCTCTTGAATATGTAATAAAGGAGGATTCGATAAAATCTCGGAATCAAGACCCAAATCCTCGAAAATATATATATATATATTTTTTTTAAATGTCCTAGTAAATTTTTTTTGAAAGGTAATCCAATAGGTAAATGTGAAAGAAGCGTCTTAAGTTGATTTTAGGCATGTTGAGAGGATGAGAGTGGCTCGAGTGACGGAGAAAATATATGAAGGTAGAGTGTGTGGATCAAAAGGAATGAGTAGGCCACGTAAGACTCGGCTAAATGTTGTAGACAGATATGTGAAAAAAGAGAAACATGAAGAGTTTTAAGAACAAAAGAGCCTGTATTACTCGGTGTATGGATGTTGTTGAAGCGAAGGGAGTATTCAAGGATAGGGAAGTGTGTGGAAAGTTAGTGAGGATGGAGTTTTTTTTTTTTAGCTATATGCAAAATTTCTTGCCTACCCCATGAGCGAACGGCGTGATTAGGTATGTATGTATGATACTTAAATGTGGCAGAACTGCAATTAACAACTATAATATTCTCCGCTATTTGAGCCTTTAGACATCGTTAGTCTTTAATAACCACTAATGGTACCATCACTTTCAATTGAGAGTTAAATTTTTCAAAGGAGAGCTACACACTCGGTCATCTGGAGCTCGGAGAGAAAATCACAAAATAGAAAAAAAAAAAATCTCTAGTATATCATAACAGAGAGTTAACACACTCCTTCCTAATGATATGACTTTGTAACCACAGAAGAAACCTTGCCAACAAATCAATGTTTCTATATTATTATTATTAGCACCGCGTCTTACTACCCGTTCGGGTTATACACACTTACGTTCATGTGTAATGGTAGGATGATTGTGAGATGAAATGGAGGACCTACAGTCTAACGTGGGATCCGAACCACGGTGGAGGCCTGGCATTCCCCACATTCACAAGATGTCTTGTCAGAGGTGAAGGAAGGGTTTGGTAATCAGATAAATCTGTGCCGGGACCGAGGATTGAACCCCGGACCACCAGCACAGAAGTCTGACACCTTACCCCTAGACCGCCAGGTCACCAATGTTTCTATAAATCAACTCTTAGCAACCAAATTTAATATTAATTAAATTGAAAAATGACACCTGGGAACAGGAATTAAACCAAAATTTTGGGTCAATACGCCAATGATATAACCACCGAGTTATCCAGGAGCCGTCCCGTGCTTAGAGTCATTCTTCGCTCATATTTAAGACATCGTCTGTGATGGTCATGAGGAACTCGTCAGCTACATATGTGTGATCAATTAAGATCACAAACTATCAGAGAACGCAGCCACCCTCAACTCTGTAGTTGGATTTTTGCTGCCAAAATTACAATTACAATTGTACGAATGAGCTTATCATGCTGGATTAAATAACTAAGCTATTATATTTGTTAATTATGGTTATAGCCCCATATAAATATCATATTCATTAAATTTAAAATAAAATGTAATTTTCTTTACACATTTAAATCAGGGAAAACAATTTGCACATGGCAAAAAAAAACCTTACCACAGAATTTTTGTTGGCTGAATATTTAACAAACAATTTGTTGCCTGTCGTTTGATTGACGACTGGAATTGTTGTGCCACAGTATTTCCCGTCACCCAGGGGCGGTGAGTCACTAGAACCGCCATTTCTCAACTGGAACAGGTATACATTTATTAAATAATGTGTGTCCAAATGGATTTTTATAGATCCAATTTAATAAATAACAATGTTGTTTTATTTATTTTCTTACTTATCTTTTCACAGCTTATCACTACCAGTTTGGGAGAGGCACACCCGCACACATACACATGCACACGAATGCATGTACGCTCACACACAAACCAAAAAACACATATTTTTAGCACCGCATCATACTACCCATTCGGGTTATATGCTTAAATACTAATTACACTAATGGGTTTGGAATCAGGAAGGTTGAATTTAAAGGAAGTGTACCCACATTTGTGTGGAGAAAGAGAGTGAGATGAAATCATTTTGTAAAAAATACACCCTCGGTACACCTGACCGAGCTCGAACCACAATTTCCTCGTCATCGGCAGTAGCGTCTACCGCAAGAGTGACGCCTTAAACCTGGCGTGTCTAACTTGTTCGATCATAAAGGCAACAATGAAAATTTAAAAAAATAATTAGTGTTTTGTGTCTCCCAAAATGCAATATTAGCACCACCTCTAATGTACTCGTCAGAAAAATTCAAGCTTTTATATCGTTATTACAAAAAGGAAACAGTTGACTATGATAACGATGATGGTTACAAAAATAAAATAAAGTTTTTTAAAAACTTAATTTATATTTTACCCCTCCCCCCCCCAATTTAAAAACAATAATTATATATGTATAAGCAAGGGTGTGAATGTTAAGCTTTGAATCTTGTGTTGAAGTCAAGATAATTGATGACATGTGAGTCTGTGAGCTGTAACCTCTTGAATTTTTGTTCCTTTTTATAAAATAAACCCACGGTTCTTACACTTATATATATTACCAAACGTTGCAAATACAATAGGAGCTGGTTAATTCAAACCCACCACGATTCCCCGTAAAATTACTATTCAAAACAATGGTAAAAATATAACATTCAATTTGATTTTTTAGAAGGAAATGTTTGGATAGTTTGAAGTCTATATATTGTTAATTTTTTCGGGTTTGTATCAATTCGGAACCTAACCTAACGATCTTCACTAAATCACACTTGTATGCCAAGAATGTCATACAAAGTTAGAGTTATTGACGAATAAAGCTGGGAACGTTGCATAGGGATCAAGTGAGTTTCTTAGAATAGCGTATGTGTTGGCTAGGCTTTCGTCGCTTTTGTGTGACATGTAATCAGGTCAGCACGGACGTGAGAAGATTCACTAAATCTTAAACAGACATAAAATAAAACATTTATAATGTGAAACACTGAACTTGAAGATTTTCTTTCAATTTTGTCAAGTTACGAAAATTATAAAAATTAAGATTATCTTTCAATTATTTCAAGCTACAAAAACTATAAAAATTAAGATCACTAATTTTTTTTCTTTCTGACACGGTTATTTAAGTACAAAAACTTATTTAAGTCTGCAATATTCGTTTGTTTGTTAATTTTTAAGGACCTAATGACCCCATTTGTGTCGACAGGCCTATAAACTTCAATAATAATAGTAATAATGAAAATATTAATTTTCTTGAGTTTTTGTATCTTGTGTTCAATCTTTATTTATGTAGACTTGTGTATATATTGTATGTGTGTTTTACATATCTCATATAACATGTTTATTTATATTATATAGTAAATTTTAAGGCTAATTATTTATTATGTACCAGCTGCCTGGATAATTCGGAATTTTGAATATTTGAATTTTTTTTCAAATATCCCTCGAACTTTGAATTAAAAAGGTTCTATTGTATTTGGCGTGTAGATTCAAACACATTTTAGGAATCAATCTCTGTTGAGTAAAAAAGTGAACATTCTGTTTACTAACATCACTTGTAAGATTTCCCTAAATGTCATAATCCTAAATTGTGTATCTCTACAACATTTATTAAATCACAGAATTGTGGATCGGGTCGCAAGATTGACACCCCTTTTACCACCGAAGCGGCGTCATTCAGATTTGAAAACCAAATGAGTTGCGACTGCGCACTGACCACAACACTAGACTGTTGGCACAGGGTAGTATCCGTGCTGATGACTTTGAACTCTTCGAAAGTGATAGCGATAGTTCTCCCAGTGCGCACGGTGATGTTCCATTGACACTGGAAATAGAATCTCCAGGAATCTGGTTGCAACTTAGTCTTGTTCATCATGTCGATGTATCCGCTGGGGCCGAACAGCAATCCTCCACACACTGGAACAGTTTGCCAAGTTTAAAAAAAAAAATCAGAGATTCCCTTTGAACTCTTTTGTATATCGCATCTTACCACCTGTTCAGGTTATTCATTTATGTACTAATTATACTAATGAGTTAGAGATGAGGAAAGTTGAATTTAGAGGAAGTGTAGTCGCACTTGCATGGAAAACCATTTTGTAACAAACCACCCCAGTACACCTGACCGTGATTTGAGCCCTGGTCTCCCTATCATCGGCAGTCTACTCTAACACAAGAGCGACGCTTTAGACCATGTGGCCACCGGAGCCCCGTAGACTCGTTCTACCTATTAATCGGTCGTGCGAGTCGGCGAATATATTCCTAAGACGACATTTACCTGGCAACACGGTAGCGGAGAAACCAGTGTTGTTCATGAACATGTCCGAGTGGAACACAACCTTCATGATGTTGGTGGTTGTGACTGGTGGCACCTGTGTTGCGTTTCTCTTGCAGAAAGTACCCACTGGCTTGAAATCCGGCTTCCCGTTATCACCTGCACACAGGGGGACAAAGTATTCTCACTGGATATTACAACACATATCATAATGCGCTTCTTGATTTGGTGAGCCAGAAACAATATGTATGATATAAAATGCCAACATTGTTATTATTATTATTATTATTATTATTATTATTAGCACCACGTCTTACTACCCGTTCGGGTTATACGCACTTACGCTAATGTGTCATGGTAGGGTGATTGTGAGGTGAAATCTGATGACTGGCACCAACAAATGTGTGCACATGCACGTGTCGAGTTTCCGAGAATCTATTGTATATGAAGGTAGAGTGTGTGTGTGTGGCTCAAAAGAAAGGGTTAGACCACGTAAGACGTGGCTCTATGTTTTAGACGAATGTGTGAAAAAGAGAAACATTAAGAGTTTTAAGAATAAAAGAGCGTGTATGACTCGGTGTGTGGATGTTGTTGAAGTGAAGGAAGTATGCATGGATAGGGAAGTGTGGGGAAAGTTAGTGAGGATGGATTAAGTACGGAGTTGTTTTTTGAGAAATATGAATAGTTTATTGCCTACCCCATAAGGGAGCAGGGTGATTATATATTTATGTAGACAAGTATGTAATAGAAATGGAACAAGGATGTGTAAAGGAATGATCTACGGGACATAACATGTACCAATATTGACATGCATAGTGGAAACGTAGCACTGTGAAGTAGCGGTAATGAAACCTAATTCGAACCTAAGAATTTTTTGAGAAGTACTAAATGAGTGACAAGGATAGACAGGATGAGAAATGAGAGGAGTAGTTCAGGAGGAGCCAGTACAAGACAGGATAGCGAAGGCACGACTAAAGGTAATACGGCCATGTGAGAAGAATGCAGGAGATACCAAAGAAGATGTTGCATGATGGGGGGCAAGAAGCCAAGAGGAAGACCAAGGGACAGCTGGTTGAAAGAAACGAGTGTCAGAGAAGTGTGAAGGAGAGATGAGAAGACTGGGTCATGGTGTAGGAGAGGAGGTGGTGAGGATGGGCGATAAAATAATTTTAGGAAATGAAGTACAAATAAAAAAACAAACAATATAATTTAGTAAACTCTTGATTATTTGTACTCGAGTAATCCAGTTTGCGAATTATATGTCCACGGTTCTTAAAAATATCTTAATCTAGTTGTTTTTCAATAAAAGAAGTAATTCGCAGTTAAACGTGGACCTGAGAACGAAGCTTAACATGTTTTCGTCGCAACTTGAACCCCTACCACTCGTTACTTTCCCTACAAACCCTCGGCCTGACTTTATGCTGGTCACTCCTCACTCTACATTTGAGTTCACGGATGATCTGACATTACAAAAAAAAAAAAAATGTAACTGTGACAAGTAAAAAAGGTCAACAAGACATTAAACCAGAAGGAATACACAATTACTACACGAGAAAAAGATAATCCATTTTATAAATGTTCACATCATCAACGGTTTCCAGCCTGTGGTTAGTAAAATGCCTCCATCTTTCTCTATCCTTCCAACTCTTCATCCTTTAAGCACTTACATTCTTCTCCTCTCACTTGCACACTTTCTGTTATCTGCTCCTCCCATCTCTTTCTTGGCCTCCCTTGCAGTCTTTTTCCTAGATAATTTATCTCCCTAATTTTGTTTGGCATCCATGGTGTACGCATGCAGCAGGAACATAAATATTGAATGTAATATTTATCTCTTTAATTAAAATCTCTTTTTGGTCTTTTGAGGTAGTTTATAATATATATTTAGAAGAAAGTAGAGAAAAGGTGGATAGAAAACATATAAAAGGGAACAAACACAACATGGCTTTTACAATGGAAAGAAGAACAGAGTTCACACTTTACAACCTCATTACATGTCCATACCATCTCAGTCTTGCTTCCTCTACTACCTCATGTACTCCAACATCATCATTACATGTCCATACTATCTCAGACTTGCTTCCTCTACTATCTCATGTACTCCAACATCCTCATTACATGTCCATACCATCTCAGTCTTGCTTCCTCTACTATCTCATGTACTCCAACATCCTCATTACATGTCCATACCATCTCAGTCTTGCTTCCTCTACTATCTCATGTACTCCAACATCCTCATTACATGTCCATACCATCTCAGTCTTGCTTCCTCTACTATCTCATGTACTCCAACATCCTCATTACATGTCCATACCATCTCAGTCTTGCTTCCTCTACTATCTCATGTACTCCAACATCCTCATTACATGTCCATACCATCTCAGTCTTGCTTCCTCTACTATCTCATGTACTCCAACATCCTCATTACATGTCCATACCATCTCAGTCTTGCTTCCTCTACTATCTCATGTACTCCAACATCCTCATTACATGTCCATACCATCTCAGTCTTGCTTCCTCTACTATCTCATGTACTCCAACATCCTCATTACATGTCCATACCATCTCAGTCTTGCTTCCTCTACTATCTCATGTACTCCAACATCCTCATTACATGTCCATACCATCTCAGTCTTGCTTCCTCTACTATCTCATGTACTCCAACATCCTCATTACATGTCCATACCATCTCAGTCTTGCTTCCTCTACTATCTCATGTACTCCAACATCCTCATTACATGTCCATACCATCTCAGTCTTGCTTCCTCTACTATCTCATGTACTCCAACATCCTCATTACATGTCCATACCATCTCAGTCTTGCTTCCTCTACTATCTCATGTACTCCAACATCCTCATTACATGTCCATACCATCTCAGTCTTGCTTCCTCTACTATCTCATGTACTCCAACATCCTCATTACATGTCCATACCATCTCAGTCTTGCTTCCTCTACTATCTCATGTACTCCAACATCCTCATTACATGTCCATACCATCTCAGTCTTGCTTCCTCTACTATCTCATGTACTCCAACATCCTCATTACATGTCCATACCATCTCAGTCTTGCTTCCTCTACTATCTCATGTACTCCAACATCCTCATTACATGTCCATACCATCTCAGTCTTGCTTCCTCTACTATCTCATGTACTCCAACATCCTCATTACATGTCCATACCATCTCAGTCTTGCTTCCTCTACTATCTCATGTACTCCAACATCCTCATTACATGTCCATACCATCTCAGTCTTGCTTCCTCTACTATCTCATGTACTCCAACATCCTCATTACATGACCATACCATCTCAGTCTTGCTTCCTCTACTATCTCATGTACTCCAACATCCTCATTACATGACCATTCCATCTCAGTGTTGCTTCCTCTACTATCTCATGTACTCCAACATCCTCATTACATGTCCATACCATCTCATCCTTGCTTCCTCACTATCTCATGTGCTCCCTTTACCCCCACTCTATCCCGGATAACCTAATTGCTTATCCTGTTTCTCCTAATGATAGTTAGCTCTTTGTCCAGTGGCAGCAGTGTAAAGTGTGAACTTTGTTCTTTTTGTTGTAAAAGCTGTAATTGTTCCCTTTTATTTGTTTCTATCCACCTTTACTGTACCTTCTTACAAATATAATACGATGTGTAAAAGGAAAACCCAATTTCACAGATGTGATACTTTTTTGGCTAAGCCGGGAATCTAGTCCTGGACACCTTAGTTCAGTGATTCAGTAATAAGACATATTAGCCATTTATCTAAATCGCTGGACCAATGATATAGTTAAACATCACAATCTATAAATTCTAATTCAGGCTCACCAGAAAAGACTTTCACGTAGTCGTAAGGGTCGCATGGATCGTAAGCTACCAAATTGACATCGATGAAGACGAGTTGAAGGTGGAATCCTGGTGGTGTCTGGATGATCCACTCACAGTTGAGGTTATGTTCATAACCGAGAGGGTATCCTGGGCTTGTAAAATTGTATGACGTCACATTGAAATCTTCCGTGAAACTGAAACTGCCTCCACAGCCAGGAACTAAGGATGAAAACATTATTATTGTTATTTTGTCACCTCGTCTTACTACCCATTCAGGTTGTTTGCAGATAAAATAATTAATATTATGTGTTAAGGACGAGGAAGATTGAACTTAGAGGAAGGATATCTGCATTTGTGTGGAGGGAGGGTGGAAAACCATTAAGGAAAAATTTAAAAAAACCTGATACACCCAACTGCGATTCAAATCCCTGTCATTGAAGGTTGAATATATTTAGAACTTGATGCCTTATAACCATTTGACCACCGAAGTGGATCTGGTTCCTTGTATGTATGTCTGTATGACTCTAATGTCAGTAAAGTACCTGACGATTGTGAGGGGTTCATCATTCCGGTGCTGGTTCCTTGTTTGTTCACCTGCTGCCATTCCAACAGGAACCATATCCCTGTCCTCATGAGGTTGAAGTCTAAGCTGATGTACACGATGTTAGCACTAGACGTAACCGGATCGGGCAGTTGAATTCCGCAACGTTCTAGCAGTATGGGCGCCGTGTCGTCATACCCGTCATAAACCTAAAAATGCATAGTTATGATTATCCTACAACTTGTTACTAGCATGAAAACAAGTTTATATAGTAATTTGAATACCTTATAAAAATTTATTTGTCATGGAAAAAAATGTATTCATATTTATATAATTTAAGATACTAGATATTACATATATGTGTCTTATCGCAAAAATATACAGATTTTATTGTAATAATATTTAGCACCACGTCTTACTACCCGTTCGGGTTATACGCTTTAAGTACTAATTACGCTAATGGATTAGGAATTGGGAAGGTTGAATTAAAGGAAGTGAACCCGCATTTGCGTGGAAAACCGTTTTAGGAAACACCACCCTCAGCTCACTCGACCAAGATTCGAACCTCGATCTCCTCGTCCTCAGCAGTCGAGCTCAATACGACAAGCGCGTTAGTCAACTACGCCACCGAGGCGGGTGATTTTATTGTAAATTGATCAATTGCGTTATTAATACAACATATTATTCAATAACTACAGATTTTGGTCATGTACATAGAAAAATAAAATGGAATGCTTTTATATATATATATATATATATATAAATATTTTTTTTGCTTCAAATAACTTTTTATTGGCTAAGCTTCATAATTGTCGAAGAAAACATTTTTTTCTAAAGCTAAAACAAAGGTTACAAATATTCAAAGCCAAGACAAGGATTTCGAACGACCCCAGTTTTTTTACAAAATACTGCACCTAATAAATTTTATTTCACAACCATCGGAAACATGCTGTTGGGGCAATAAGGCCCCTAAATAGAACACAAGGGAACGACATTCCCCTACACAATGACGGCATACATCCCTTATTCTTTCACCTTCAAACTGGAGTAACAGATGTCGCTAACATAGGAGGGTACGTAAAAGTCTTTGAAGCGGATTGTGATGGCTTTGCCAAACTGTACTGTTATCCTCCAGCTATAGGTGCCATCGTGGAAGTAGGGGTGAGGATAGAGAGGGGACGCCACTTGGCCAGACGCTCCGAACAACTCGTTACCGTGCACTGAAACCAATCGCGAACATTTACACAAACAGGCCGTGAATTTTAGAACCGTCATCCAATTTTCTTAAGGTTTTTATTTTCTACAACAACTACATTTTGGTTGGTTTTTAATCTCCCGACTATTTAGTTCATATAAAAATAGCATTCCAAAAGATATTGAATACTATATGATACTTTTGAGTATGATACTCTTTATTAATTATATACACAGTAGATACCTAATTAATCTGATACTTTTGAGTATGATACTCTTTATTAATTATATACACAGTAGATACCCAATTAATCCAAACTAATTGGGACCAACACTTTTTTTTGGATTAATGGAAATTCGGATTAAGCACGAGAATAAAGATGAGTCTGCAGGTAAATGGTGGGAGCATGTTCCCATGTGACTGTAAAATTGATAATCATCTAACATAATATGAACTGTAGATTGTTCCACCCCCATTTTGGCTTACCCCTTTCAGGCCACCGTTGTGGACTGCTTCATCTTGTGGCATTTTCTCCCCCCTTTTTTTCTGTGCATACTGTTCATTTAATCCTGGTCCTTCATCAATATACTTGTTACTTTAATAATAATAATAATAATAATATTTAGCACCGCGTCTTAATACCCGTTCGGGTTTTAAGCTTTTAAGTACTAATTACGCTAATGGATTAGGAATTGGGAAGGTTGAATTAGAGGAAGTGAACCCGCATTTGCGTGGAGGGAGAGTGGAAAACCATTTAGGAAAAACCTCCCCCAGTTCACCCGATCAAGATTCAAACCTCGATCTCCCCTTCCTCAGCAGTCGAGCTCAACACGATTAGCGCGTTAGCCAACTACGCCACTGAGACGGGTCTTGATACTTAATGTTCGCGGTACTGTACAGTTTTCATTGTCAAAAGATACATCAAGCAAAAACAGCACTAATACAACCTCCTATGTTATGTGCGGCCGCAACGCTTAAAGGGTGTGTCGTCAATCTGACTTTGCTAGTGTGCATCTAGTGTGGTGATTAATACCTCTTATATGAGCTAAGACTTTCTTAAAAGCCACCGTTCTCAATCAGTCACTACCAAAAATGACTGTTCACTACTTATCTCCAATGATCCCTAGTGATGAATTTACTAGCTCGAGCTGGTCACAATAAGCTATCTCTGTAATCTTTGCGGACTTTTACAGTACTGTAATTGTTTTAGATAAAGGAAAACACATTATTTTGACTAAACTTGTACATATTAAACATTTACTATCATTGTTTCTCACAATTAATTTTTAACTTTGAGTTTTGTTATCAAATTTGTTTAAAAATATATATTTATCAATTTTCCAAAATTTGTGTTTGAACCATCCGATATTTTGTATTGTTGTGGTTTGAAATATAGGGGTTTTACTGAATATGCAAATACATAATATTTTATCATATGCCATCACTGATAAATAAGTTGTATTAAATGAATAATATGATGCAATAAATATTGCTATAAACATAATTGGTAAATTTTTGGAACCAACCCACACTTATAATTATTAAATATGTAATCAGGCCACAGTGACAAATTGTCAGTGAATATTTCCTTTTGATGTCTTTGTATATCTTATAATCAAGGCTGTGGTGTCAAGGACAGAAGAATATTTGGGTGCACCAACTGCGGCTTCAAAATAACATTTTGTAATATTATAAAAATACATGATAGCTATATAACTTTCATTTTAAAGATATTTTTATTTATTAAGACCAATATTTGTAGTTATACTTGACAAATTTATTCAAATATATATTCACGATGCCAAAGAATCTTCCCACAAAGTAATCTGAATTGGAGAGTTTTATTTTACTGCAGTAAATTTGTTATTACTAATTGATATACATTAGTAATTTATTATGAAGGAGTCAGAGTCGGAAAGTGGGAAACTAGAGGAGTCGAAGTTGAAGGCTTTGCTTACCGAGTCCACAGTCCTACTTATGAGGTCTAGCGTGTAATGTTTTTATTTGAGATGGACCAGATACAAATCTAGAATCTAGAGTGTGAATCCAAATCGCAGAAAACAAGATAAAAAAATAAGCTAACCTTCCCACACTCGTATGATATCTTTTTATACAATTCTGATTTAGTTCATATTAAGTGGTAAATAAATGGTCTGTAATAAGTTGTCTGTTATTATATTGGGCTAAGTCGTTATTAAAAATTATACTAGCTATAAAGATTAACAGAGCGAATATTAAAAAATAAATATTAAGTATTTAAAAAAATCTTGAATCTGATATTTTAACATCTTTGAATATTAAATATCCTTAAAGATTCGAGGGCTTTGAGAGTTCTTAGATTCAAGGGGTCTGTCTCTAGTCTCTGTATCGAGGAGAAACACTTTTCTTCTAATTTTAAATGAAGTGACAATATTAATAAAACATTAAATGTGACCTAATAACGAGACAATTGCCACGACACTCACACAGGCTGTAGTCGGCGATGAATCCCCCGGCTGTACCGGCGTCACTACTGCGGAACTTGACCCAGAGCGAGTGACTGGCGGTCAGGTTACTCGGGATCGTGTTGCCACAGTATTCACCCATCAGAGGTCCTGTGGCATTATCTCTACGAACCTCAACGTAATCCTCCGCACAATTGTTCTCAAGGTCAAACATTTGGAAACTAACTTGTGCACGGTTTCCTGTAACCATAGAATATATTCATATTATTTTGGACTAAAAATCAATGTGCATCGGTAATTAAAGATTACATCATTGGGCGTGGGGCAGTGGTTCTCAATTACTTCTCACCAAGGGCCACAATTTTTTTTTCTTCATAGATTGGACCAGAGGATGTGTAAACTTAATTTGGTAAATTTACATATAGGTACTCAAACCGAAATCTAAGTACCTCATGTACCAATGTTACACATTGACCGGTTACCACTATATCGACTCACGAGCGCAATATGTGAGTAGGACTGTTTGTCTTTGTAATGACCTTCACCCTTGCTTTTCTCATCATGTAATGTTTGTCAAACCTACATTTTTATTTATTTAAGTTTAATACATATATATATTAAATCAGTTTAATATTCACTTCATGCCAGATTGACATCCTTCGCGAGGTCACATTTGGTCCAATTGAAAACCACTGCTCCACGGTAATACTGTTATGTAGACATGAATTATAAAACAATAAGATGCGGTGGAACGAGATCTAATTTTAGGTATTCTTTTTTATTTTTTTATAAAAAAAAAACCTCAAACTTTGTAATAAAATTTCAGCAAAATTATCGATATATGTGGTAATATATATATATATTTTTTTTTCTAAAAGTTTTTCCTACAGTTGTATGACTTTGATCAAATCATGTTATTTGTAAAAGGTGTTGAAAATGTTACAAATATTAGTACTCGAGCAAGTTTTGTTAGTAAGTGACTATCAAAGATATTTGGAGTGGTCCTCCCCAGAAAGTTTTCAAAATTTGGATACCCCTATAAGCTATTTAGAGTGGTTGTCCTCTTTAAATTCCCAAAAGACGGCAGAGTTCAAGCACTTTTCCCGGTCGTTTCCCCAAAACACCAATTAAGCATAATTATTAATTTCCCGGTTGTTTCCGATTAGTGGCCGTCCTGAAAATATTGCTTAATTTTTTACCTATTTTTATCAATACGTTCAGTGAATATTGACGTGGCCATTGTGAAATCTGAACAGTACTTTTTTTTTCTTTCCTTTAAAACGTTCTATTTAAATACTGACATACCAATTAACATTTTCAAGAATTTTTGCGATTACTTTATGTAGAAAATTAAACAAATATTCTTATAATTAAACAAGGTTTATTTATATTGGTTATAAATGTGTTTTTGTTATAAAAACTGCAAAAATACTAAACTTGCATGACTTACACCCCACTTTAATACATATATATATAAATAAAAAGCTTTCGCTAAAGATCATAACTGTATAGTTCTAGTCATCATGATAAAACACTTTTTTCTTAAGTTATAACAAAACAAAACACCTTATTATATTTGTTAAATTGAAAAACAACACCTATACATGGCAATCGAAACCAGGACCTTCGGCTTGGTATGCCAATGCCCAAACCACTGAGCTATCCAGGACTCATTCCGTGCCCAGGGTCAATCTTCACTCATATTTTTTAAGTCAGAGTCTGTGATGGACTTGTGTAAATTGTAAGTTACAATATATGAGTGATCGATTAAGATCCCAAGCTATCATACATAACATATATCATTTTATAACTGATCTTTTTATTACTACATTTGTTCTACTTTTTATGACTAGTGAAAACTCCTTGTATAATGAATACGCTATTTGATAAAATAATTCCAGCAGCTTTACCTAATTTGCCGTTCTTTTTACCTAATAGATATTTATGAGACATATGTAGTTTGATCACTTTACCAGATAGGTCTGTGATAACTTGAATGAAAGGTTGTTACCTGGTGAGGTGGTGATAACCCAAACACACTCGGCATTGACAGGGTAACTGTTCGGGTAGCCAGGAGATGCAAAACTTCCATGTTCAGATGTAAGGTTTCCTCCACATGCTGTCATTCAAAGAAACTGATTAAAGTGTGCACATTAATGGGGATCTATTAACAATGATGAGTGGCCTATTATGTAGCGTTTGATTATTACATGAGTACATGAGTACATGAGATAGTAGAGGAAGCAAGAGTAAGATGGTATGGTCACATAATGAGGATGTTGGAGTACATGAGATAGTAGAGGAAGCAAGACTGAGATGGTATGGTCATGTAATGAGGATGTTGGAGTACATGAGATAGTAGAGGAAGCAAGACTGAGATGGTATGGACATGTAATGAGGATGTTGGAGTACATGAGATAGTAGAGGAAGCAAGACTGAGATGGTATGGACATGTAATGAGGATGTTGGAGTACATGAGATAGTAGAGGAAGCAAGACTGAGATGGTATGGACATGTAATGAGGATGTTGGAGTACATGAGATAGTAGAGGAAGCAAGACTGAGATGGTATGGACATGTAATGAGGATGTTGGAGTACATGAGATAGTAGAGGAAGCAAGACTGAGATGGTATGGACATGTAATGAGGATGTTGGAGTACATGAGATAGTAGAGGAAGCAAGACTGAGATGGTATGGACATGTAATGAGGATGTTGGAGTACATGAGATAGTAGAGGAAGCAAGACTGAGATGGTATGGACATGTAATGAGGATGTTGGAGTACATGAGATAGTAGAGGAAGCAAGACTGAGATGGTATGGACATGTAATGAGGATGTTGGAGTACATGAGATAGTAGAGGAAGCAAGACTGAGATGGTATGGACATGTAATGAGGATGTTGGAGTACATGAGATAGTAGAGGAAGCAAGACTGAGATGGTATGGACATGTAATGAGGATGTTGGAGTACATGAGATAGTAGAGGAAGCAAGACTGAGATGGTATGGACATGTAATGAGGATGTTGGAGTACATGAGATAGTAGAGGAAGCAAGACTGAGATGGTATGGACATGTAATGAGGATGTTGGAGTACATGAGATAGTAGAGGAAGCAAGACTGAGATGGTATGGACATGTAATGAGGATGTTGGAGTACATGAGATAGTAGAGGAAGCAAGACTGAGATGGTATGGACATGTAATGAGGATGTTGGAGTACATGAGATAGTAGAGGAAGCAAGACTGAGATGGTATGGACATGTAATGAGGATGTTGGAGTACATGAGATAGTAGAGGAAGCAAGACTGAGATGGTATGGACATGTAATGAGGATGTTGGAGTACATGAGATAGTAGAGGAAGCAAGACTGAGATGGTATGGACATGTAATGAGGATGTTGGAGTACATGAGATAGTAGAGGAAGTAAGGGTGAGATGGTATGGTCATGTAATGAGGATGTTGGAGTACACGAGATAGTAGAAAAAACAAATATGAAATGGTGTGGTCGATAATGAGGATAGAAAAGAAGTGAATACTAAAGAGCATGATGAAGATAAAGTTTAAATAGCACAATGGAAACCAAGAATGTTATGAGAGGAGCAGATAACATAAAGTGTGCAAGCAAGAGGAGTTGAATGAAAGCAATTAGAGGAGGAAAAATGGTGGAAGGATAGAGGAAGATGGAGGTATTTTATCAAACTGACCTGGCTACAGGCTGGAAACACTTAATAATGATGATATCAGTGTTTAAAAAATATAATGATGATGATGACAATAATAAAACAAAACAAGTCTTATTTATTATTGAAAAATCCTTTTAAATATTTAATGCTGTTGCAAGAAATGCATATTTTTTATTAGAGGTCAGCAGGGAAATAGGTTTAGAAGTGAATGCTGAGAATGCTAATTACAGTCTGATTTTCATAGGAATCTCATTATTTGAAAAATGGAAACTCATGTCACTATAATGACGGGGGAAGTAAAATTACAATTGGGAATTGACGGTCCAAGGATCCCATCCCTATTTAAAACTGAAGCACCAACTTGAAGGGGAAAAAAAATAAAAAGTGTATTTTCTAAAAATTATTATTACTCTCCAATTAACAGTTAAGTTGTATTTGAGAATTGGTTCGGCGGAAAATGTTTTTAACTGACAACTGCAACTGACACTTGGCCAACTGTATGTTTTTAGCAGACTTTTGATCAAAGGGCTGGAGTTTGATCTTGAGCAGACACAAGGGAAAGGAGGGGTGGAAAACGAATAAAAGGGAACAAACACAATATAAATTTTACGATTAAATGAGAAACACAGTTCACGCTTTATATCACCCCCACTGGACAGAGAAGTAATGGCTCCATCTTGAAAAAAAAACTGAATGTTATGGCACAATCCCTTGACCTAAGATTCATTCTATTAGTACACATCAGGAGGGAGTGGTAAACGCGCATTACTAGAAGGACCAATCCGAAAAGCTTTTTGCAACATTTTCCTGCAAAGGATATTTGAACTTACCTTTGGGTTTGAGGGCAAAACTCTTTATTTTTCTGGGGGTGGTTTTTCCTAAATTGTTTTCCACGCAAATGCGGGTTCACTTCCTCTAGTTCAACCTTCCCAATTCCTAATCCATTAGGGTAATTAGTACTTAAAAGCGTATAACCCGAACGGGTAGTAAGACGCGGTGCTAAATATTATTATTATTACTATCTTTATTTTTCTAACTGCCCCCCTTTCCCCTCTCACAAAAAGGGTGCTGTCACCACTGATTCCACTCTTCGAGTAGAACACTAATAGTGTCACGGTTTGTGGGGATAATATTACGGTACGCCTATCACTATGCACGTTAAAAGGTCCCCGCAGGTCAGAAGGACGTGCGAAACACACAACGCAATTTCCTTCTTTCCTGTACCTCATTCCATGCATCACAAAATACACCCCAAAATGGAAAAAGAGCTATATTATATAAATCCTGGGTAAGCAACCTTTTTTGAGCCCCGATCCACTTACAAACCTAACAAACGTCCCCCTCTATCACCCAAATTGCCACTAAGACGGGAACAACTGGTTGCCTACCTCTGATATAAATAATACCGTAACTAACACATGCTTTGTTGGCCACATGGTCTAAGACGTCACTTTCACAATGGAATAGACTGCCAATGATCGACAGATAGGGTTTCGAAACCCGAGTCGAGTGTATTGAGTGTGTTTTTTCCTAAACGGTTTTCCATTCTACCTCCACATAAATTTGGGTACACTAATACGCAGTGCTAAAAAAAAGAAGTAAATAACATAATGTATCTCTTTAAGTAAAAGCTCTTTCTGCCTTTGGAGGTATTTTGTTGTGTACATATTAGGAAGAAGGTGCAATAGAGGTGGACAGAAAACATAAAAGCTAACTAACACAAGCTAAAAGTGGGTTTTCCTTAAAGAGATATATCATATTTTGATATCCTGTGGCTACTTCCTTGTTTGTTTTTTATGTTATTTTTTCCTTTAACATGTTCCTTCCTATCTAAGTGTCCTGTCCTACCATTCTTTACCAATTTCCGCGCTAGTCGTGTTGAGCTCGACCGCTGAGGACGGGGAGATCGAGGTTCGAATCTCAGTCGGGTGAACTGGGGGTGGTTTTTCCTAAATAGTTTTCCACTCTCCCACCACACAAATTCGGGTTCACTTACTCTAACTCAACCTTCCCAATTCCTAATCAACTAGCGTAGTTAGTACTTAAAGCGTATAATCCGAACGAGTAGTAAGACGCGGTGCTAAATAATAATAATGATAATAATAATATTAATTTCCCTTTTTTTCACATTTTTTTTTTGTTTCTTCTTATTCTTAGGAAGTTGTGTCCCAATAGAATTAAACCTATAGAGCGATTGGGTGGTAACGATCAATTTTATCCAAGAGGCAGATATTACCTTTCTGTCCAGTGGTAGCAGTGTAAAGTGTGAACCACTGACAAGCACACGAGGGAGCGACTGCGTGGCCAAACTGGGAGCGAGCTCCTGATTACCAGATATCTCTTAATAGTTGTAGACGTGTTGAGCTGCTCGACCGCTGAGGACGGGGAGATCGAGGTTCGAATCTCGGTCGGGTGAACTGGGGGTGGTTTTTCCTAAATGGTTTTCCACTCTCCCTCTACGCAAATGCGGGTTCACTTCCTCTAATTCAACCTTCCAAAGTCCTAATCCATTAGAGTAATTAGTACTTAAAGCGTATAACCCGAATGGGTAGTAAGACTCGGTGCTAAATAGTTGTTGACAGGAGGCAAAGGTTTGAATCTTTGGCTCAGTGAAACGAGGGTGGTTTTTGACTGACGAGTGATTTATTGTTGTGTTTTTCCCATCCTCTCTTCACGCTAATGATTATTCTTATTTGTAAAGGCCTAGTTTTATTATAAAAGATAAGTATTAACATATAAAGTCTTTATCTCTCTAAAATATATATATATATATACATATTGGTATGGTTTATGATCTTACCAATTAAATTAAGCCGTTAGTAGCAAGTGTGCTAAGCCTATCAATAGTAATAAAAATGTCAAATTGAGAAGTTTTCCTCGCACGCAATAGACTAACACACAATAATATTGCCCACTGCCTGTAAACTATACTGTACCGGGTCAAGCGCGCACACCTGAAAAATAGAACCAGTTCTATCTTTCAAGCATGCGCACTCAGTCGCTCGCTCCAGTCTGGCCACCCCTCATTACAACCAATGTGTTCTATTTAATCTTTTGGTCGCTTGCCCAGTCTGGCCATCCCCTAACTAACATAATATAAAATCACTAATTATTTATTATGAGTGTGTGAATGTGACAAAAGAGAAGATGTCTGAAGTGGTCCACACCTGACGAGAGAACAGAATATGTCGCCTCAAAGCTGCCAAAATGGTAGCCGTACACCGCCACAGCTTGCACAAACAGCGCGGATCCTTGCGAGGTTATGTGAGCCGGGACTCTGCTGCTGCAGTATTTTCCAATCTGGGGCGAGTCTTTGTCCTCCCCATCGCGCACCTCTATGTAATAATAGCTGCACTCAGAGCCGAAATCCATCTCGGGCACAGAAATATGAGTAAAGGTGAGGGTAACGTGGTCATCTGGGAACAAGAACATTTTGTTATGTACACTCAGAAGGCACACCTTGCACTGTTACACTATGACACTAGATTACAAACCACATCATGCTGGAATCAGGTAAGGTTAGCTTTCTGGTTTTCAGTGTAAAACGGAGGGTAACGGTGCCAGTAACAAGGTGAGAGGTAAGACCAGCTATTTATATGACTCAGGAATATACTATTTACACTAACACAATTAAAAAATAACATAAAAGTTACCTACTATGGTGTCCGCATGGTCTAAGGTGTCACATTTATGTTAGACTTGACTATCAATGACAGGAAGATTAGGGATTTGAATCCTGGTCAGTTGTATTGAGGGGCGTTTTCCCTAAATTGTTTTACACTCTATCCCCATACAAATGCATGTACACCTCCTCTAAATTCAACTTCCTCATCCCCAACACAATAGCGTAATTAGTACATATGCATGCAACATAAATGGTTTATTAAGACACAGCACTAAAGAAAAACTTGAAATAGTAAGGTATATCATTTAAATGAAATTAAAACTACAATAAAAGGACAAAAACCTTTTATTCTGTACTTTTTATTTTGCTATTTGTATTTCCTTTCAAGAAATCATTCATTCATCACCAAGCATCATGTTAGCTATTTGAATTTATTAATGTCTTAGTAAACAATACCAAATGTTAGCCAACCTGGTTGAGAACCCATGATAACCCACGAACAATTACTATTGGAACTATCCACATTTAGAGATTCTTGTGTTCGAATCATCCCAGATTCTTCCGTTACAATTCTTGCACCACAACTCTGAAATAGATAGAAATATGTTATTAGTATTACATTGTGGTTCCAATATATGAATAATGTACCCTTTAATATATAAGATTTCACACCCTATTTATAAAAACTAAGTTTTTGGTTTTGATAAAATAGTTTGGAAAGTTTTGCGTGGATCAGTAATATTTTGGAATACTCGCATGAAATTCTATTTTTAACTAATTCTATTCTAAAGGATAACTTACCATTGTATAATTTGCAAGGAATCCCTTCGCGGATCGACTGCCGTCCGACTTCATACGGATCGTCATCTTGTTCCCGGTCGACTTGATGGTCGTTTGGTTCGGTAATTGGTTCCCGCAATGAGTGAGGAGGATAGGGCTGTCTGTGGTGTTACCGTCAAAGATCTGATGAACAAAATTAATAAACCTGTTATATACGATCTGATACCAGCAGGGTCAGCCACACAGACGCTCTAGCGGCCTCCGAGTTTTCAGTAATTCATTTCTTACGAAATTGGTAATGGATGCAGTGGCGTGGCAAGGGTATCACATGACCGGGATGGGTCTCGATTTTTGCACCCTGTACCCAGTGTAAAAACCAAATACTCATAAGAATCTTAATAAGAGCTTTCTAGGAAGCTTGGAAATCCGTCTGTCGATGATGATATTATTATTAGCTACTGTAAATATTTTTTCAACTTTTTTTTTTTTCATTTTTCTTTTTACAAAATTACATCCCTATGACGACACCCCTCGACAAATTGTATCCAGTGCAGTCCACCCCGCCACCCTCCAACCCCACTATTGCTACGCCACTGGATGGATGCTTCCTGAAGGAGGGCGAAATAATAAGTGAATATGTTCAATGCTCAAAACTCATATAAGCATCCTCAGCACACTTTGATATATTCAAACAGCACACATGAACAGCAATTTGAATCAAAAGTATATTTGATAAATACGAGGCGCGTGTTGCTGTTGGAGGGTCGTGACTTCGTGAACAATGAGAAAAAGGTGCAAAGTCTGTTAATAAAACATGAAAAGTAACCGATATAATTTATAACATGAGGTCTGCGCATGGCTTTGAGAAATTCGTCTCCACATAAGATGCGATATCGGAGAAGCAAAGCTAAATAGTTCACACAAAGTGAGAGGAAATGTTGTGGCTTTTATCTTTCACATCTTCACACCTAGCCCATTCATTCATGTGAATTCTGTTTGGGGGCTTCACCTTCAAACCATATTTATTATTACTACAGTTAACTACCGACTATCGCGGTAATGGAGATAACAAATGTCACGGAAAACCCAAAACCGTGGCTAATTCGCATATTTAATAAAACAAGAGATTGTAGCACATTCATTTCAAACTAGTACTCACCTATCATGATTGCATTTGTCAACACATTATTATATTTCACGTACTAAGGTAATTAAAAAAAACCCACTTTAAATCAAGGTACAGTATACTCAAAATGGACACATCACTTAAAAAAGTCTGTATTAGTCTTCTGTTTCATTGCAGCTGCTCCCTTTTTTTTTACCTATCCCGGTATATATTTTCCGTAACAGCAGTCTGTCAGATAGGAGCGTGTCGGCTTCCTGTTACAGATTATTAGGCAGGTTATGAGTTCATTCCATTGCAGCCCCTCTTGCATAAGCTTTTTACCTCTCTGGCTATTATTTATTCCCTGTGGATTTACTGAGTACAACAATCAGAAGCCCTGTTTTCTGCATCAACATGGAGCTAAAAAACAATCCTGCAGTTGACGATGCCGCGGTTAAGCCGCAAAGCGGATAATCGGGATTTAACTGTATTAACATGCACTATTTTTTTAATTAAATAAAGATGAAACTAATCTTAAAGTGCAGATGTTACTTCAAGTAATAATGAGAAATAATGAATGGACGTATTTTACCTTCCAGCTACAGCACATGATGCAACTAATTTATCTTTTTTTACTATAAAAGTTACACTTTCCTGGAGAGAGGATATAAAACCATTATGTGGTCAAAAATAATATATTTATACACAGGGTGTATTATAATTGTTGTCTAATACTCTAGGGGCATATTCCTGTCCACCAAACATTAGGAAAAGTCCACATAAACATGGGTCTAGAAACGATTAGTTTATGAGGTAGGAGGAATTTTATTGTTCAATCAATAAGCAATCCAACAGAAGAAGCAACTCAACCAAACAAGACAAAATTTAACAGAAACAAACAAAAAAACAATACACAACTTTTTGTAACAAAAATTGTTCAAAATGGTGTAATGCTTCGATGTGTCCTATGAGCCTGCCTGCGTTCCATGCTTTGTCATACTCTGGTGAGTAGATCTGAGATGTTACGTATTTGCTCACATTCATTTATGGAACGGTTTCTTTAAACCTCAACATAAGGCACAGTAGTTGAGTGAACAATGGACTTTAAATGTCCCCAGAGATAAGAATCCATACGGTTCAAACCTGGTGATCGAGCAGGCCATTCAATGGGTCACCCACTACCAATCCATCTTTAAATAAAATCTTTATTTAATCTAAAAATAAACATTTCTAGACCTATGTTTATATAAACTTTTATTAGTGTTTGGTGGATGGAAATACACCTCTAGTATATTTGACACCAATTAAATTACACCCTGTATAGTTCATGATCACTTACCTGACTTGTTCTATTTCCCATACCACATAATTTAAAAAAAAAGTAATTAAAGAGTTTCTTTAAACTTAGATAATTTAAAATTAAGATACATTATCGATAATTTGGTAAATATTTCGAGTAATATTTTGTCTTAATAAATAGCAAGCAGAGAATTCACAAAAGGCACTTACCCGCAAGTAGTCATAAGAACAGTTATATCCTGCTTCAATGTCGAAGTCAATAAATGAAAGTTTGACCACATGACTCTGATCCACTTCGATGTGCCACATACAATCATCATTGTGGCCGTAGTTGTCAGGATAGTTGCTCGAATGAATCTGGCCGAACGGGGCCATCATTTTACCTCCGCAATCTAGGGAATAAAATAACATGTTACATTTGTAATTAAATAAATATAATTTGTGATAGAAATATTGGTCTATTAAGGAAAAAATGACAACGTGGACTTGAGAATTGAACCTGGGACCTTTGGCTTTGTGCATAAAGGGTCTATCAATTAGTCATCCTGGTTAGTCTCGTATCCAAAGTGCCACTCAGATCCATCCTGATAAGACTTGTATCCAGGGCCACTCAGAGCCATCCTGTCTAGTCTAATATCCAGGGCCACTCAAATCCATCCTAATTAGACTTGTATCCAGGGCCACTTAGAGCCATCTTGGGTCATTTCACATCCAAGACCAGTCAGGGCCACCTTGATTAGTCTCATAAATGATCACTGAGAGCCATCCTGGCTATTCTCATATCCAGAGCCACTCAGAGCCATCCTGGCTAGTCTCATATCCAGGGCCACTCAGAGCCATCCTGATAAGACTTGTATCCAGGGCCACTTAGAGCCATCCTGGTTAGTCTCATATCTAGAGCCACTCAGAGACATCCTGATAAGACTTGTATCCAGGGCCACTTAGAGCCATCCTGGTTAGTCTCATATCTAGAGCCACTCAGATACATCCTTATAAGACTTGTATCCAGGGCCACTTAGAGCCATCCTGGTTAGTCTCGTATCCAAAGGGCCCCTCATATCCATCCTGATTAGACTTGTATCCAGGGCCACTCAGATCCATCCTGATTAGACTTGTATCCAGGGCCACTTAGAGCCATCTTGGTTAGTCTTGTATCCAAAGGGCCCCTCAGATCCATCCTGATTAAACTTGTATCCAGGGCCACTCAGATCCATCATGATTAGACTTGTATCCAGGGCCACTTAGAGCCATCCTGGTTAGTCTTGTATCCAAAGGGCCCCTCAGATCCATCCTGGTTAGTCTCATATCTAGAGCCACTCAGAGACATCCTGATAAGACTTGTATCCAGGGCCACTCAGAGCCATCCCGGCTATTCTCATATCCAGAGCCACTTAGAGCCATCCTGGCTATTCTCATATCTAGAGCCACTCAGAGACATCCTGATAAGACTTGTATCCAGGGCCACTCAGATCCATCATGATTAGACTTGTATCCAGGGCCACTTAGAGCCATCCTGGCCACGCAAATATTACTGTGCTGATCTTCAGTTCAGGTGCGCTTATCTGAAAGATATATTTTATATTTGTCACCGCGTCCTACTGCCTGTTCAGGTTGTACGCATATATAACGGTGTAGGGATGAGGAACGAAAGGTTTTAGAGGTTATATATCCGCATTTGCCTGGAAGGAGATTGGGAAACAATTTAGGGAAAACCACCCTCAGTAGACCCAACCGAGATTCGAACCCCAATACTCTCATCTTCAGAAGGCCAGTCTAACAAGATAGTGACGCCTTAGACCAGGGGTATTAAACCCAAGGCTCACGGGCCACTTGCAGCCTGCCGCAACATTTTTTGCGGCCCACTGGCTCATGAAAATTATAAAACTATTTAAAGAGATAAAAGACAAATACATATTTATATTTTACATAATTAAATAAGTATGTATTTTAAGTTATTTTATAAATTAATTTTGCCTTATACGTTAAGAAAAAATTATGTTTTATTACAATTTAACTTAAACCAGCAAACGACTATGCTAGTAGACAAGGAAGAGAATACTATTTTGGGAGTGTTAGAACATAGTCAGGAGTATTCCCGTTCCCTCATCATCGCTGAGACACTCAGGGTGTCAAAATAAAAATAATACATCAAGTGTTAAATCCTAATATTGTGGGCAGACTATTGCGAGCCAAAAGAACAGAATTTTGGCGCTTGGACCTTAAAAGGTTGAGGACCCCTGCCTTAGACCATTCGGCAACTGAAGCAGGGTTTGTCTGGAAGAGACTTTATTTTTTACCGGACGGTAAAATATAGTTGAATTATATTCTTACGAGAGTCCACAGTTTTGTAGGATGCTCGGAACCCTTTGCCAGCGAAGGAAGAGTCGCTGATGAACCGTATATACATGTTCTCCCCAGAAGATGTATATTTTATTGGCACCTTCTGATTGGTGCAGAGTTCACCCAGCAACGGGGCTGTGTCGTCTGGACCTCCATAGACCTGAAACAGTTTTGATATGAATATGATTTTGATTTTGGATAGCCGTACTTAACAACTATAATAGCTCGTCTATTTAAGCCAACACACACACACACACACAATGTTATTTCGCTCGACCATAGTCATGTAAAGTGTCTCACTCACCCTCAAAGCGTCATATTGACAATGAGGGACCGTGCCCTCCAAGTCGAAATTATCTATAGTGACCTCGACACTCTTTCCCCAATCAACGGTTATCAACCATTCACATGTTGTAGAGACCGGGTAACCGTTGGGGTAATTCGGAGTAGTGAACACGCCTTGGGGATATTCAAAGTGATTTCCACAACCTAGAAAAAAAAGGAACAAAGACAGATAAACAACACAAAAAACGTTTTGGGGTCATCCATAGACCCCATTACATTTTCTTACATTTTTTTTTTATAACCCGTCACCCCCCATTTAACACCAAGTAGGAATATAGCCTGACCCCTTCATCTCTTCCAACTTGTATTATTATTATTATTAGCACCGCGTCTTACTACCCGTTCGGGTTGTGCGCACTTACGCTAATATGTAATGGTAGGGTGATTGTGAGATGAAATGGAGGACCTACAGTTTAACGTGGGATCCGAACCACGGTGGAAGCCTGACATTCCCCACATTCACAAGATGTCTTGTCGGAGGTGAATCCAACTTGTATTAAATATCCTTTCACATTGAGAATGAAAGTGAGTGAGAGTGGAAGTTTTTGCGACAATAAAAGAGGGACTCAAGATTTAAACCTACTCAGAAAGGAAGTTATCTCCTACTCAGAAAGAAAGTTATCTACAAGTATATTTTACTATTAGTAAAGACATGAACAGTAATATATTTTTTTCAACATTATAGTTTAAATATAAAATATGTGTTGCATAACACTGTGATGTAAACACCCCTCAAACCATGTACCACCATGTCTACATTAGAGCTACCACCCTTTCAACAGCACTACGTGGCTTATGGGTGACTGCTTTTTGAGGTCGTTTATTCCAAATTCCAAACAACCAAAAAAAAAGCATCAACAGTTGGCTTATGTCGAGAATCTCGAACCCTCCGGCTGTCCGCCAAACTCCGTCAAGAGTAAGGCGACCAGTCAAAGTGCAAAAACTATTTGTATGTGATTTTTAACTCTATGTATATTTTGAAAAAGTTATTTTATTGATACTCTTCAGATAACACAGGTGTCGTTAACAATGGCATGGTGGCTACAGACAGGGAAAACAGGGAATTTAACAAAAAATAAAGAAAAGTCGGAGAATTAAATTATATATATATATATNATATATATATATATATAAAATATCCCATTAATTTCGCAACCAAACACAAAAGTAAAAGTTAATAATACCTAAATAAAATAACATTTTAATTTTTTTAAATAACTGATAAAATTGTTAATAAAAAAAAAGTCAACATCCACCATTAAAACTGAAAAAAAAGTATTCAGGGAAAATTGAAAAATGTTGTCTGGAAAACCTGGAAAAGTCAGGGAATTTTGTAAAATATGTTTTGTACCCACCCTGAATCGAGGGTGAGGGGAGGGGGTTAAGAAGAGACACTTTCCTCCTCAATAAAGTCTACTCAAATTCTTTAAAGGAAGCAGTGAATTGTTTTATTCAGATAGATTGAAAATCTGCATTTGTATCAATGCATAAATATTTAAGGTTACTTTTTTTTTATATAACTTACATAATTAATTCCACTATCATACTATGCTCAATGCACTTTTTTTCATACATACTATCACACTATCTGTGTTATTAATTTGGTAGTAAATCATTTTTATTTTCTAATTTAAAGTGAGAATGGGTTTGTTCTATCATCTCCCTCCCCCCGCCATCTTTATGTTTAAGAGCTAAGGACGTCTTTGTCAGATAAGTTTGAAGGTATATCTTATTGTTGTTTCAGAGTTATTGGATTTTCTTTTTTTTCCTTAAATTAAATCTGGTTGACTTTAATGGATGTTACAAAATTTATTTGTTTATTTAAGGAATTTAACACGCACTTTATGAACCGGACATTAGCAAGGGTGAAAGTGCCTAAAGATTTAACCGGGAAAGTTATTTTCCCTGTACCTTCCAGAGTTCATGCCACAATCAAAATGGAACTGACGACTTTACTTACCCTCCTGGAAGTAGTAGTGCTAGGGATTTTTATTGCTCAAGAAAAATGTGTCGACCTCAGCTGGGTTTGAACCAACGAACATTGGATCCTAAGGCGAGCAATTCACCTCAAGACCATCAAAGTCAACGATTTTACAAAACTAAAATGAAGTTATTATTTCTAAGTTTAGTTCAGTTTGCCTAAGCCAAGGAGCATTCAGTAAAATAGGGCCATTTAAATGAGTATATTTTAAATTATTCCATGTTCTTTATTTTTTGCAATAAAATACTTATTTTACTATTTTTTTAATTTTTTTTTGTAAGATATAAAAAAAGTTTATATATATATATATATATATATATGTGTGTGTTAGAAAAGTAGTGATTCGTTTTAATTTCACTACTTTTTAATAATTCGAGAATTGACTAACCATTCAGAACCCACTCGATACGAAACCCGCTGTAGGCGGTGAAACTATCGGTCACAAAGTGTATGTATATATGATCTGTGGTGGACGAGATAGGAGCGGGTATGTCTTGACCGCAAAACTTGCCAAGCACCTGAGTCGGAGGGTCGCTGCCAGAACCTGCTTTTACCTGCATACAAAAAAAAAAAGTAAGTAAATCAGTTTTCGCTTGTAATATTTGCTTCATTATTCGAGATAATTGGTTTTAAATTAACAAACCTCACACATAGACCAGGTTATATCTATTTGGAAGAGCAAAAGGTGGATAGACCCCCCTTTAAAAGGAGACGAACACAACATTTATTTTGCAATGAAAAGAAGAACATAGCTCATACTTAAAATTGCTGTCACTGGACAAAGAGGTAATGGTTGCCTCTCGAATAAAATCGATGGCTACCACCAATCTCCTCGACCTTGGTTTTATTCTATTCAAACTAATCAGGAGGGTGTGTGAAACACGCAACACAACTCCTTAAAAGAGGAAGCTAAGGAACACAAAACGAAGAAAAAGGAAATTGGTAAAGGATGATAGAACACTTAGATAGGAACATGTAAAGAGAACATATACCATAAAGGACAAACACACTAAATGGATTTTGGATCTGAATATATAATATATATCCTTGAGGTATTTTTCTATACGTATTTGGAAGAAGGTACAGTAAAGGTGGATATATTATTATTATTATTATTATTAGCACTGCGTCTTACTACCCGTTCGGGTTATACGCACTTACGCTAATGTGTAATGGTAGGATGATTGTGAGATGAAATGAAGGACCTACAGTTTAACGTGGAATCCGAACCACGGTGGAGGCCTGGCATTCCTCACATTCACGGTGGATATAAAACATATAAAAGGAAATGAACAAAATATGGCTTTTACAATAAAAAGAAGAACACAGTTCACACTTAACATTGTTGCCATATTCACACAGACTATGTTGAAATAGTTGTTGTGGAAATAACAATGTTAAACTAAGAACGTATAATAATAATAATAATAATAATGAGTTTTGGTTGCAGATTTAATGCCAGAGACCCGCTTTGGTGGCTGTATGGTTCAAGGCAGCAATCCGTAACCTATGGCCTTGCCGACTGATTTTTATCTGGCCCACAAAAAAAATTTAGCAAACAAACAATTATGTTCATAAAAACAGACTAATAGCTAATTACAATAGAGTTGAAATTTTTTTTGATCGATATTTTCACCAAACCAACCCTGTTAACCCATTCGACACCTGATTTAAAAAATAAATATTTTGACCCCCCCCCCTTTCTTTCCTAAACCATCACTCTCACAAGAAACTGGATTTCCGATTATGTGAGATTGAGGTTAGAATCTTGGTTGGGCGTACTGAGTTTTTTTCCTCGATAAATGGTATTAAATTATTACATATTAATGCGTATTACCCAAACAGGTAGTCAGATGCATTACTTTAAAAAAAAAAGTGTTAAATATAAGATTTTTTTTAAACTTTTAAATCATTTTTAGAGTGTGCGGGGTCTGGGGTGGTGTTGAGGAACATTATTATTTCAACGCGTGTACGTTATTACTTTAGTAAATGGATCTAGTCCTCGTATACTCACCTCGACATAGTCGTAGGTGCAATGGTTGCCACTGTCCGGCATGTAGTAGTTGAAGCTCTCCAGTTCAAAGTTGGAGAAGGTGAGATTCAACTTGTTGCCTTGAGTAGCTGTTATATTCCATGTGCAGTCCATGTCGCCGGGGTAGTTTCGAGGGAAGTTGGGGCTCTCGATCACGCCACGGTAGCCTTTCACGATGTTGTTACACACTAGCGACAAAAAAAAAAGTAATAATTATACATTCATACTTTAAGGCTTCATTGTTAAAACAAGATCTGATACCTTAGCTCAGTCGGTAGCGTGTCTACCTACCGAACTAAGAGTCCTGGAGTTCGATTTCCGGGCAAGACCAAAAGATTTGTCACTGGTGAAATATGGGTTTACCCTTTCACATTGATGAGTTAATGGTCGGGGACTGGATGTTGTGTCTGTCCTAGTCTTAAGTTATATTATAAGGCAGATGAAGCTACGACAGGCTAAGCAAGCCGGTAGTGGGAAATAAATGGCTTGAATAAATAATAGACCCGGGCGACAGGGTGGAAACAATCATGGATGTTATATAATGTTCAATGTAATGTTAGTAACAGGTCGGCAGACAAGAGTGGTGTAGTTTTTTTTTTTTTTTAACTCTTGCTCTGAGCTAAAAGACTGGAGTTTAAAACCAGACAAGGATGGTGTAGTGGTTCATTAACCTTGTTATGAGCCAAGAGACCGAGGTTTAATCTAGTGCATTTTGTTCTGCCTCCTTCTCGCTTCTATTGTTGCCGTTAGATCGTCCTCTCTGCAGATGAAAGAAAGCCCGTGTATATTGTTTTAAATGTATCCATCTCAACTTGTGTCCATAGTTTATGTTTGTGATAATGCGAGCACAATCCTCACTGACGGTAGACAATCATAAGTATCAAGTATCACTAGCCTTACAAGACGTACAAACAATTTATTTTATAACATATATAAACAAAAGACGTTTTTTTTTTCTAAACTAGTTATATTATAACCATAACCAGAAAGTCAATATATTTCGATTATGGATTTTTTTTTTGTTCGAATAATTGTTTGGTTTAAAAGTTTTTAGAAACTTTGGAAAAAGGGTCTCACGACTAAACAGTTATTTTTATTTTTTTGTGTTGATCACGTAACAAATATCTTTGGTATAGTTTCCTTTCTCAACTGTGGTGTTTGTTGGGTTTATAACAAACTGATTGGATGTGATGTGGAATGATGAACCATTTCTTTGAGACTTTAGGATTTCCCAAAAAAAGATTAAGAAAAATGTTATTCAATCGACGGATGCCAGTTAGTTGAAATATAAAAAATGGGCTATGAACAAGTTATTTGAATTGCGTTTCAGCAAGCAGGTATCAATAATCACATTGTCTAAGGTATCACTTTTGTGTTAAGGCCAGATTTATGGTAATGTAAATATCCGGGCTCGAATCCAGGTTGAGTGCAATGAGAGTGGTTTTTACTATAGGGTTTTGATTTCCCTCCACACAAACGTGGGTGCATTTAATCTCAAATACTACTTTCCTGATCCCTATCCCACCAGTTTTATTAAAATATTGGCATGGCCAGAATGATTTAGTAAAGATTAGTGGGGGGAAAAAAAAAGTATTCCTTTTATCAAAATAAGCTCAGTGAATTACTCATATTTTAAACTTATAAGCTGAATGCCTAATGGCTAACCTGTGTCAAACTTGATATGAAATCCTCTCCCGGATCTGCTGACATCCGAGCGGAACTTGACGAACAAATGATTGCCGGTGGAGCGGATGATCAAAGGGTGAGAACCAGCGGTACAATAACGGCCAATACGCTTTGCGGACGAGTCAATCCCATCTCGGACCTAAAGAGCAGAGATTGACACTTGTATGCATTGTGGTTGTTATCAAGGAGGAGGAATACTATGAGTAACCATTAACATTCACAGGACTGCCCTTATAAGACGTGGGGCCCTGCTCACCCCCAAAAAACCAAATTTATAAAAAAACTTAATTTTTGTTTAATGCTATTACAGTAATTTGCACCTAAATACCAATTTTAAGACAAATAAGGTATCAGGAAAATGTTCTTAAAGGTAAATACAGTGTAATAATTAATGTTAGAAGCAATGTTTTTATATCCTTTCACAGTGATGAATTAAAGGTCGGGGACTGGATGTTGTGCCTGTACTAGTCTTAAGTTATATTATAAGGCATATGAAGCTACGACAGACCTAGCAAGCCGGTAGTGGAGAATATATGGCTTGAATAAAAAACTGACCCAGGCCACAGGCTGGAAACAGTAATGGATGTAAAGTGTAAAGTGTTTTTGTTTACAAGAATAAAATAATAGTTTTGAACTTTATTGCATAGTTACTAATATTTATTTCATATCCATTTTGCCCTTCCAGTTAATTTTTATTTGTTCCATAAAAGGTTAGATTATTTTTTTAACACTGCGTCTTACTACTTTTTGAGATAATACACTTATCTACTAATTATGCTAATGTTTTTAGGGATGAGGAAGGCTATGTTTAAAGGAAGTATATCTATATTTGCATGGAAGGAGAGTTGAAAACAATTTTGGAAAAACCACCCTCAGTACACCCGACCAGGATTCAAACCTCGATCTCCGTGTCATCATCAGTCTAGTCTACTGCGAGAGTAGCGCGTTAGACCTTGCGGCCAACGAAGAGGGGGTTTTCGATGTTGATTATGAAAAGTTATATTTGTATTTTCTAAAAGACTCTTTCGATGAAAATTGGACTGAGCACAATGGTTACTTGTATGAAAGGGAATTTTCAAATCATCACATGTTATAGAATTTTGAATTATTATTTTGCTCGGATTCTGTTCCCTAAGAAAGTATCGTATAATGTAAACGGAGGTGTTTACCTCGACGTAGTCGTACAAACAGCTGGCTTGGCTCTCCAAATCGAGGTCGACAAACACCATCTGGATGGCACTCCCTCTGGACACAATGACCTTCCACAAACACTCGGCCTTGTGATTGTAAGGCTGAGGATAGTTGGGGGAAATGATGGAACCGCTAGAGCTGGCCAAAGTCCCCCCGCAACCTGTGGAGTAACCAATATCTGTAGTAGAGTCAGGTCGAATACAACGAATCCTAATCTCCAATTTACCTTCGAATTCCGAATATCAGATTTTAATCTTGGGAAAAAAAAATTATGAGCATAAGGGGAAATATAAATATAATATAAAATACAAATAGTAGCTCAATGTTAACATTATTCCTTATAATCCATTCATTCATTCAGTTAAGTGTTGAATTACTGACGTGGGGTCTGGTTGCTGTGTTCATCCTTTAACTATAGTTGGTTCTGAACCACCAATACGCAGTATTAGAGCTCTAAAACAAATTTCACTAGAAAAATTTAGATCACTTTTTTTTTTTCAAGGATTTCAGTCTCGAATGATAAATTTTCTCAAATCATCGAATCTTGAGTATCGCTAAGGATTCTTGGGATTCTAGGGTCCTATCCATAATCTGTAGTAGTGCACGTGTAAATACTTTTAAATAAAAAAAATATGTTTAGAGTCAACAAAGGGTGTGAGAAATTCACTCTGTATATTTTAAGCAAAGTTGAATCTAATATATGAAATATTTCAAAAACCATATTAAAATAAGAATATTAAAAAAAAGTTTGATGTTTTATTTATTTAAGGTATTTAACGTGGGCTTTCTAATCTGACTGGTTATATATATCAGTACACAATAATTTCTATGTGCGAGAGCAAAAGGGCCTACCAATTTTGTCAGGAAAGGCGTTTCCACATACCTTCCAGGGTTAATTTACATGTCACAATCGACATGGGACTGACGGCTTTATTTCCCCTCCGAAGGAAGTTGTGCTACAGATTTTTATCGCTCAAGAAAAACATGTCAACCCCGACTGGGTTTGAACCCAGGAACATCGGGTCCTGAGGCGAGCACTTTACCCCAAGACCGTCGAGGTCAACCATATTATTATATAACTCTTTACACTAAATATTACAAAAAAAGTGTTTCATTGAAAGAATGTTATATTTTGCCCAACCTTGATAAATTAAACTACCATTACAACATGTTATTCAATTATTACAAATAAGCGTCAATATATATAACAACAGAGAATTAGGATTAAAAAACCCAACATATATGTGTATTCTGACTTTGCAAATCGTCAAAGGCGAATTATTTTTTCAAAGCAAAGTTGAAGTTGACAAACATTCAAAGTCAAGTCAAAGTTTTTCTAAACTTTGTACACCCTTAGTGACAAAGTTGACGTACCAGCATTGTTGTACATCCCACACATGGTAGAAATAAAGGCCTGAAAGGTATTTTTAATACCTAGATCCACCTTTCCTGTACCTTCTTACAAATATAACAAAATTTACCTCAAAAAAAAGGGAAAAGAGGTTTCCCTTAAAGAGGTAAACAATATTTCATGAGTTTTCCATTATCTATTCATTAATATTCATCACCAAAGTATTATAAAAAAGAATAAAGAGAGTAAGAAAGAATACCCACTTACAACCTTGACACGTCTGATAAATATTAAATTTTTTCCCTCATTTCTCAAATATGTCATCACTGGGGAATAGTTGTAAATTTAAGCTAATTTTGAACCAAGTATAAACAACAAAAATACTATTCTTACCTTCACAGTGAATTTATGATGGATTAAATGGCTAAGCCATTATAGCCATAACTAAATATTTAGATTTTATCAAATAGCCAAGCTATTATAGTAGTTAAGTGTGATTATAGCCACAACTAAATATTTAGATTATTATTATTATTAGCACCGCGTCTTACTACCCGTTCGGTTTATACGCACTTACGCTAATGTGTAATGGTAGGGTGATTGTGAGATGAAATGGAGGGCCTACAGTTTAACGTGGGATCCGAACCACGGTGGAGGCCTGGCACTCCACACATTCACAAGATGTCTTGTCAGAGGTGAAGGAAGGGTTTGGTAATCAGATAAATCTGTGCCGGGACCGAGGATTGAACCCCGGCCGCCAGCACAGAAGTCTGACACCTTACCACTAGACCGCCAGGTCACCTACTTTTATTAAATAGCCAACTATTATAGTAGTTAATTGCAACTTTAGCCACAACTAAATATTTGGATTTGAATTAAATAGACAAACTATTATGGTATGGTAGTTAAGTGCGATTATAGCCACAACTAAGTATTTAGATTTAAATTAAATAGCCAACCATTATAGTAGTTAAGTGCAATTATAGCCACAACTAAATATTTAGATTTAAATTAAATAGCCAAGCTATTATAGTTGTTAAATGTGGTTATGGTCACAACCAATAGGTCTAGGTATAGGTCTAAATTATTTAGTTGTGACTATACCCGTAACTAACAAATATATCTTGTCTATTTAATACATAATGATATACATATCTGTACAGTTTTCATTGTAGGTCTGGCCACATAAAACCCTCCTGAGTTTTAAATTTAATTTAACACCTCGTCTTACTACCCGTTCGGGTTACATGCTTAAGTACTAATTACGCTAATGGGTTATGAATTGGGAAGGTCGCATTTAGAGGAAGTGAACCCACATTTGTGTGGAGGGAAAGAGGAAAACCATTTAGGGAAAAAACCACCTCCAGTTTCATCCGACCGAGATTCGAACCTCGATCTGCCCGTCCTCGGCAGTCTAACTCTACACGAAACCAGCGCGTTAGTTAACTATGCCACCGAGTAGGGTGATTACGTGTTAAATCACGGGCAAGACTCAACCACAAATGATTTCAAAATAGTTTTTCAAACATGATTGTTCGCTAACTACGAACTACTGTACGAGCTCATATATTACCTGTTGTTGTTGCGTCCCAATGAATTGAGAAACCTTTAAGAGAATTAGAAGAGTCGGATACAAAATGTATATAAATCTGGTTACTGAATGAACGCATTATTTTGGTAATTGTTGTACCACAAAATTTCCCAAGCAACGGCGAGTTCTCGTAGCCACCATTTCTGAAAAATTAATAGCCCTATGTTATTACAAGTAATTTACTTATTGATATATTTTAACATTCCTTTTCCAACCAAAAGTTTATATTAGAACAAAGCTTACAAACTAGGGTAATTATTTGCACCTTAGTATCCATTTGGGCTATCCACACATGTACACTACTGGAGCAGGGACGAAGGTGCAATTTAAAGAAAATGTATCTGCATTTACATGTAGGGAAAGTAAGAAACCATTTAGGAAAAACCACCCTCATTAAACCCGACCGGAATTCAAACCCTGATCTCCTAATCATCGGCAGGCCAGTCTATTTGCAAGAATGGCACCTTAAACCATTAGAACACCAAAGCGGAAGAGCCAATTTTTTTTTTAGCGTATTTATTAATTACATTAATGTGTTAGGGATGAGGAAGGTTTAATTTAGAAGGAGTGTACCCGTATTTTCATGGAGGAAGAGTGAAAAAGCATTTAGGAAAAATTCACACTCAGCACGCCCGACCAGGATTTGAACCCCAATCTCCCCGTCACCGGCAGTATAATCTATTGCGAGAGTGATGCCTTGGGTCATGCGGCCAGCGAAGCGCATGAATCCAATATTAGTTTGAACTTTAACATGAAGTATCTTATGATGACCTGTACCTATTCATACATTGTTATTGACAGTGCACATTATATCTAATAACTTATTTTTTATTTTCAAACACAGACATGGTATATATATATATATATATATATATACATAATGAAGTAATAGTGATAAAAGAAAGAGAATAAAACCTAGAGAAGTTATAAAGCTGGATGGAGTAGATTTGAACATATAAAAACCAATGAAGGATCTCATCTCGTTAGCATGATTGAGGTGAAGGATGGGAGCGGAGAAGGTTGAATGAGATGACGATAGGAGGGAGACTTGTTCTACAGGTGTGTAGAGAAGACCTGCTATGGAAAATAGAAATTCCCCTAAAATGTAAGCAAGTGCTTTTTAGGACAAACATATTACCCACGGTGCAGCGGAAACATGTACATCGGATGTAAATGAGACAAACAAAGTTGAGACGATGGGAAATAAGTTTTTGAGTAGCCAGCTAGCTGTCGTCAGGAGGAACAGGATTAGGAATAAAGTTGTCCGGGAAAGAGTTGGGGGTTATAGGGAGTAAATGGATTAGAAGAGGAAGCAAGAATGAGGTGGTATAGTCATGTAATGAGGATGGAGAAGGAGAAGATACCAAAGAGAAGGATGGAGTTGAAGTTTGGAAGGAAAATACCACAAGGAGGAGATGGAAGGAGCGGTTAAGAGAGGGGTGAAAGGAGGATGTAGGAGAGTAAACCTTGATTCACACGTTCACTGAAAATAGAAAGCAGAATCTGCCTCAGTGGAGCAGCGATTTATACGCTGTATGTTGACCTATGATGCAATGCAACGCTAATTTAAAACAGCTGATAATCAACATATTTTATTTTCTAGTGAATAAACGTATATTTTAGATAATTCTGCCAATGGATGTTTCCAACGCTGTGTCGTGGCACAAATCACAATCCAATACATTGATATACATGCTTTAGATTAACGGGTTATTTCAAATTTTCTCACAACGGCAAACAAAGCTCTCTGCTTGCTTCTGGCTGTAAAGTGTATGTGTTGTCAAATGCGCACGCACGCTGATTTGAGATGGTCGGTTCTGAGATTTGATTGGTTCGCCTGTGCTGAACATCTCAGACAGAGCTGATGAAGTAGAGATGAGTTGAACTTTAGCGGAACAGCTCAAGCCGATAAGGTGGAAAGCTTGTGATTGGCTTATAGCTCATCACATGACTACGTTTCTGTTCCGCGCTTTTTTCCCCCCGGCAAACCTGTGAATCCATCATAAGGAGGGAAAAATGGTAGAAGAGGGAGATGGAAGATATTTGCTGGTAACAGTTTACTATGATGATGATGATGATGATGATGATATGATATATTCTGCAACTAGATATTATAAAGAGCATTATTTTATTTTTTATAAACACCTACTTTATTTCAAGGAAATCATAGTAACACATGTGATGATTCTCCAACTCGAAATCTGTCACATTGAGCATTATTTGTTGTCCTGAGGGCGCGGTAATTTTCCAAACACAGTTCTTGTTACGAGGGTAGCCGTTAGGATAGTTGGGCGAGCGAATGATACCCGTAGCGCTGAAGTAGCTGCCCCCACACACTGCAAGAGTAAACAGAACACTGATTTGTAAAGTCGCTTCTTTGCAATCAATAGATCAATAGCATAGGAATCTGAGAGCGTTTTTTTAAACATTCAAATGCATATAAAATCCTAATAACATGTTTACACTATCATATATAAAGAGTTCAAATAAAAACAATTATTATTATTATTATTATTATTAGCACCGCGTCTTACTACCCGTTCGGGTTATACACACTTACGCTAATGTGTAATGGTAGGGTGATTGTGAGATGAAATGAAGGACCTACGGTTTAACGTGGAATCCGAACCACGGTGGAGGCCTGGCATTCCACACATTCACAAGATGTCTTGTCAGAGGTGAAGGAAGGGTTTGGTGATCAGATAAATCTGTGCCGGGACCGGGGATTGAACCCTGGCCGCCAGCACAGAAGTCTGACACCTTACGCCTAGACCGCCAGGTCACCTAAAACAATTGAATGCTCATTCGATAGTGCGATCACTACTGTAAACAGACTGAATTACCGACATTAAATGGAGGCCAAATCCATTCACTATGTGTATCATGCCGGAACATAGCTGAACATAGTGAACATGTATATAATTGAAAACCTCTATTTTAGCAGAACACCATAAATCGGGGCCCTACAGTATAACAAAATATACCTCAGGAAGCGAAAAGAGGTTAATTTAAATGCAGTAGAAGTAAAAACATAAGAGTTTTTCTCAATCAATCTCTAGTATGAGCAATGATGTTTTAATAAAAATTATTTTGATATCTTAACATAGCTTTTTGGTCAACTGTTTATCTTGTAAAGTTTCATTCTTATTAAACTCAATACTTACTCTTGGAAGTATCAATGGTGATAAAGTTGGCTGAGAACCCCTCCATCTGTCTGCTAAAGTCGGCTTTGAAATCAACGGTTATCATGTTTCCAACACTTGTGAGAACCGGCGGGATAGTATTACCACAGAACCTGAGGGATAGTTAAACATTTCAGTTTATGTGTGCTTACAGGTTAGTAGTAATATTACGTGTTGGGCTACACCACTCGTAGCCCAGTATGTGGAAAGATTATCCAGTACTAGTGTACCGTTGTTCCATGGACAAGAATGGTTTTTGAAAGGGTAATTTTAGGAGAAAAACATGGCATTATATTTGGGCAATACAGTATTAAGTAAAAAAATAAATAAATTAATGCTTCACATTTTTACCCCAAAAATTAAGCATAACAAATTTAACTACTATGCGGTAAATACAGTATTAGGTACTCAAACATGAAATAAACTCGATGTTTTCATTCAAACATGATTCAAACTTGTTTTGAAGTGAAAAATACCTAGTTGCAAACATCTAAAACTAACAATAATAAAAATATGGTAAAATGTTATGTTGACCACAAAAAAAAAAGTTTGAATCTTCTAAAAGGTGCTCCAAATGTCTATTGGTAAGAAAATCAAAGTGGATGTGGTCTGAATAGTTTAACTTATTCAACTCGTGAGTTTAAAGAAACAGATCCTTCTTACTTCCCCATGAGTCCTCCGGTGTTGGGGAGAGAGCTGTTGTCGTAGACGATGACCGAGTCGAAGGGACACTCGCTGCTGAAAGAACTGCCCTCCAGATTGAACGTCGTGAAGGTGAGCTGTATGACATTACCAGGGCTGGTGCTGATCACCCACTGACACTCTGTCCCTGGAGGATACACCTCTGGATGCGCAGGGGTTTGAATTGTACCACTGCTTGATTTGTAAATACCGCCACACACTGAAAGATAATCGCGCATCAGTAACCACGTGGAACAGCATTTTGTTGGGAAATTGTGAACCTTCCTCTTAAATAGACCTTATTAAACAGAAGGGTCGCGACCCTGTACGGGATCGCATGACTGAAGGTACGGGTCGCAACACAATTTGGCAAAAGTAAAAGGTTTCTGAACGTGCAATGACCAGAAATTAATTCAAAATCAAACACGTAATGAATCCGAGGTGTTGGAACGCACAAATTTACTGCAGCCTTGGTTCTGGTCCTGCAGTATCAAATATTCGGCCGAGATTTAATTAATTTATGTAGAATTAAACACGCACATCTATCTCGTTAGTATGCACAAATCTGCTTTCATCTTAATAAATGGTAAAATAATATGTATAACAAAGAATTGTTTTAAAATAAATTTCTTTATTATTTTTTATTACTCAATAAGGAAAACCTCTTTTAGATTTATGAGGTAATTGTATTTATATGTTTCTATTCACCTTTCCTATACCTTCTTCCAAATTTATTATTTATTATTAGTAAATGTTTGATATGTTTGCCTATTTTATATGCCTAAACATCCGGGGTCACGTAAAAATTTCTCAGGTGAAAAGCGAGCGCAAAAAGTTTAAGAAGCGCTGCTCTTAAACATATAAAAAGCCTAAACATAGGCCTATATATATTTTTTTATTAATGATGTATCAAACACATCTTCAAAATTAACTTAACCCAAAGTAGCCCCATGACTTCTTTGGTGCTGACTGACAGCTCACAGCTGGCAGCTTTGAAAAGTTACCAGACCAAATTATGTAACCCTACGCCAAACCAAATGATCTACAAAAACACGTGTTTAGCAGCTGTCACTTCTGACAGTTAAAATGTAGGTATATACCTAAATGTTGACTGTCAGAAGTCAGCTGTGAGCTGTCAGTCAGCACCAAAGAAGCCCTGAGGCTACTGTAGAACATCACATCCAAAACTATCTGGTGCTTATCCTGATGAATCAACGGCAGTGTAAATGGTAGTTGGCGGCCGAAACTCTCCGAGAGAGATAATTTAATCTTATTTATAAGATGAACTTGATACATGTGAACATATTGGTAGTGACATCAAGGACGTAGGGTGTAATCATATGTATGTGTTACATTTTTAACACCTGGTTTACAGGTTAGCATAAGGGAGAGTTATTACTAAACATGTGAAGAGTGTGTCTTAGCTATCAACCCTGATCTAAATCTTCGGTCGGTGTACATCTGCACCCGTATTGGTGGTCGAATGTTTTAACGCGACACTTGCGTGTTAGTCTCAACTGCCAGTGAAGGGAAAAATCAAGGTTCGGACCCTAGTCGGATATAGTGAGAGTGTTTTTTGTTGTTGTTTTTTCTAAATGATTCCCATCTATCTCTTCATGCAAATTCAGACACATTTCCTCTAATATTCTACATGGCGCGATGAAAAAGTAAACACCCACTTTGATGGGCGCATGGACCAAGGTGTCACTCTCGTAATAGACTATAATGCTGATGAGGAGAAGATTTTCATTCAAATCTCGGTCGGCTGTATTGAGGGTGGTTTTTTCCTTAAATGGTTTTTCACTCTTTTTCCATGCAAATGTGGGTAAACTTCCTCTAAAATAGACCTTCCTGATCCCTAACTCATTACCATAATTAGTAATAATAATAATATTTAGCACCGTGTCTTACTACCCATTCGGGTTATACACTTTAAGTACTAATTACACTAATGGATTAGGAATTGGGAAGGTTTAATCAGAGGAAGTGAACCCGCATTTGCGTGGAGGGATAGTGGAAAGCCATTTAGGAAACACCACCCCCAGTTCACCAGACTGAGATTCGAACATCGATCTCCCCGTCCTCAGCAGTAGAGCTCAACACGACTAGCGCGTTAGCCAACTACGCCACGGAGGCGGGTCGTAATTAGTACATTTGCATATAACTTGAAGAGGTTATAAAATGGGGGGAGGGGGCTAAAAAAAAGGAAACACACTAATTATAAAGTAAAATGTTATAAATTTTGGTCGGAGAAACAAATTAAAAATAAATCCTATTACAAAAAAGTTTTCTCGTGCAATGCTTACAAACATCCACTGAAGAGTAGTTAGCCAGAAACCCTTTGTTCTGAAATGATGAATCTGTCTTGAACTTGATCCAGAGGTAGTTGTGTGTGGACAACACCGGTGGGGGCACCATATCATTGTCTTCTCCACAGTAAGTCCCGATGAGGGTCGAGTTTTCATTGTCACCATCTCGAATCTGTCAGGGAACACAATTTCATTAATAGCTGGTGATGCCAAGTTTGCTGCACAGACCAAAACAGTTGACATATTTTGTGTTGCGATCACTACTAAAATTTAGTGTACACTAATGGGCGTTTTCACATTTATCGACACCAACATGACACGAGCCCGACTCCACGAGGACAAATTCTAACGACGGGCGGGGAGATGCGACTTTCCTGTTTTGTTTAAACTCACCAGCCGGCCGGCTCTATTGGGGCGGCGATACTCCACTGACATGTCAGCGCCTATGATGACAAAATGATGACATGTCGGTGAGTGTGAAAACATTCCATATGTTAACCTAAGATGTGACCGTCGGTGTCTTGATGGTGTTGCGTCGGTGATGTGTGAAAACGCCCAATAGGGGCATGTGAGTGCTCAAATTTGACTCACTATTTTTTTTTACTAAACTCAAAAAATATGAGTACAGTACTAGGAATTTTTGATTTTTTCTCAAAATTTCAGTTTTTTAAATCTTAAGCATCTTATTGTCTATTCAGGTTATATTTCACTGTACTAATTATATGCTAATGGAGGGGCTATAATGAGAGCTATAGCTATAGTTGTATTGAATCCACTATTTTATGAAATCAAATTTTCATTTTACTGTCAAATCTAGAATCTCCAATTCAAATCTGAATCTTGGAAAAAAAAATTAGGAACATAAGGTTGAAATAAGAAGATAACAGAATAGTAGAAAATAGAAATAGTAATTAGAAGTTATAGTTTTTTTTTATATAAAATGCATTTATTAAAGCATTCATACGTTCGATTCTGAGTTAAATTACTGGTCTGGGGTCTGGTTGTTAAGTTTTTCATATAATTATGTTGGAATGAACCACCAATAAGCAGTAATAAATACATCTTTGAAATAAATTTAAATTCGAAATTTTGTAACCACCCTGGGTGTTTGCTTGGATTAACAACATAGCATCAAAAGGAGTGAACGACGGAGCTAGTTTAGTTAAACTTGTTTAGATGAGTTAGTAAACATTAGTACATAACAGCTAACATTTCAAAACAATGTGCCAGCGTTGTTCTTAACAATGGGGTTAATTTGCAGTATACATGTTTCTGTTTTATAGCTATCGAGGTTGACAAAATAATATCTGTACTAGGGGGTCACTCTGCTTGTTTTGGGGCTGCGTGGGTTAAAACGTCAGGTCATCCGGTACTTGTGCTTGAGGGTAACCGTCATGGTCATGGTATCAGGGTTCGAATCCATGGGGGACCACAGAGGGTGTAAGTCAGGTCATCGGGTACTTGTGCTTGAGGGTAACCGTCATGGTCATGGTATCAGGGTTCGAATCCATGGGGGACCACAGAGGGTGTAAGTCAGGTCATCGGGTACTTGTGCTTGAGAGTAACCGTCATGGTCATGGTATCAGGGTTCGAATCCGTGAGGGACCACAGAGGGTGTAAGTCAGGTCATCGGGTACTTGTGCTTGAGAGTAACCGTCATGGTCATGGTATCAGGGTTCGAATCCATGGGGGACCACAGAGGGTGTAAGTCAGGTCATCGGGTACTTGTGCTTGAGGGTAACTGTCATGGCCATGGTATCAGGGTTTGAATCCGTGAGGGACCACAAAGGGTGTAAGTCAGGTCATCGGGTACTTGTGCTTGAGGGTAACCGTCATGGTCATGGTATCAGGGTTCGAATCCGTGAGGGTCCACAAAGGGTGTAAGTCAGGTCATCGGGTACTTGTGCTTGAGGGTAACCGTCATGGCCATGATATCAGGGTTCGAATCCGTGAGGGACCACAGAGGGTGTCAGTCAGGTCATCGGGTACTTGTGCTTGAGGGTAACCGTCATGGCCATGGTATCAGGGTTCGAATCCGTGAGGGACCACAGAGGGTGTAAGTTAGGCCATCGATTAAGCATTTCTTACCAAACCAACCAAACCAGTTCTTTTGCAAGCTCCTAAGTCAAAGTGTTTAGATCCTTTTGTAACTTGTTTATAGCATCACATTTTTTAGTAGTATGTACTACTATTAATAAATCCTAAAAACCAAAGGCATCTATAAATTACAAACCTACACATATATTTTGCCACCGTCCCTATCTTTGTCCGCAAACCATTCTGATACTTCAGGGCCATACGGGACAGGGTGGCGACAATTTTGAAAAAAAAAAAAAATGAAAAAAACATATATATGTTATCGTCCAAGATTCCAGGATAAGCTAGATCATACTAGGTCGAATTGATACATCCTAAAAGCCTCAGGACGTACTAGTTTAGTCTAGTCTAAATTCATCAATCCTGAAATTTTGACCCAGTTCATAGGATAAATCAGTATAGTCCGCAATTTTATTAGGCCAAACTAGGTTTAGGTTATGTTAGGTTAGGTTAGGTGGCAACATTTGCGCACAAACTGTGAATGATGAGATCTGTCCGAGGTCGATTAATCGTATGCGTTAAGAAGAATAAAAACTAGTACTACCTAAAAAACATCAGGCTGAATCGGTTTATCCTACAAGTGGCAGGATGTGTCAATTTGGACTAGTCAGATCTAGTTTGTGCTGGAAATAAGGTTTGGACAGTAAATATATTCGAATATCTACTCCGATATTTTCTCGAATCTTCAAATATTCTCAAGGATTTGATAGATTCAAAGTTACAATCTCTACTTACAATGATTTAGAGGTTGTCAGTACAAGTACCTACTTGAAATGGACTTATAAAATAAGCATTCACTTTTAATTTGACCCCATTCAGGAATATTTTATTTTTGTTCATTTCTAAACTCACATTACGAGGTACATACTACATACAGTCAAATAAATTCCCCGACAACTTTTTAAAATGTATTAACGACTGCGCTTATGAGTTGTTTACTTTAGAAGACACCTTAATTCTTACAGAGAGTAATTCCTCGATTACACATTTAATATGTTCTGAAGGTTTATGTATGAGATGAGACGAATTGGGATTAAATACAATTAAAAGTTGTGTTTTACGTTTCAATAGGCCACCTCATGTGGGACCAGTATTCAAGAGTTTCTGGCTAAACATTCATAAGTCCTCGGTTCAATCCTCGGTGGTTCCAGAATTTTTCTGTAAGGTAGTGAGTCTGGAACGACGTCAAACTCAGCCTTGTGAGGACAAATGTGGAACCACTTGAATAAAAAGTTAGTGTCTTCGGTCTAAAGAACTGAGATTAACAGCCGAAGGGCTCATTGTGCTGACCACATGATGCCCTCTATCTGCAAATTCTAGCACTACCATCGATAACGGTGATGGACGCTCCAGTCGATATAGCTCGATCGCCAAAACTCAAGACACGGAGTTTGATTTTGAATGTTTGTTTCAAAGGATAGTTAAATCTAAACCGGTTCTGATAGAAGCAAACAAAATGGTGGTGTCACTATCAACCGGGGTGTGTCAGCTCATTCAGAATGTGATATATTATGTTTAAAGTGTGGCATGATAGAGGTCATTGCTAGTCGTAAGTCAAAATTAGGGACGGGTCGATACTTTCCGCGATACCTCGATACTATCGATACTTGAGGGTATCGAGTGGGTATTTAAAAAATAGTATCAAGTATTGAAATATCTCAAAAAATTCTTGCAAAAAATATAATAAATTACAATGAAATCAATTAACAATATGTTTGCTAGCCCACAACAATAAAATATAGGGGTTGTAGTGTTGCCACACTTAATTGGCACGCTACAATATGAAAAACTAAAAAAGCTTGGCGATAATCCGTAAAAAAAACTGTCGTTTAGAATCAAGATAGTACTACTACTTGGCTGCCTGTTATCATAGGCCTACGTGCGATGCGCTGCATCATGTATCGCGTCATGAAGCGGTTCTTTGGATTTTGTCCTCCACTTCCACGTACAGAGCGACAAGCGCAGCCAATAAGAGCATGTTAAAGCGGAGGTGTCAAATCAAAAAGGGCGAACTTACAGCCGATTTCACAGAGTTTTGAGTTAGTAAAACAGGTCATTCTATACGGTCACGCTCAGCGTTGACTTTTTTTTTTCTACGCCGAGGACGGGTAATATTGATAAAGTATCTTCAAATACCCAGTAGTGCTAATGAATGTAGCATTGTAATTAAGTGTCTTATCTTATCATAGTGTATAAATTAAACAATATTAAAAAAATAATAATTAATGTCAGTGTGGTTAATTCTATCTAATGGGTTGGTATCAACTTTAGTATTGGTATCGAATATCATGAGAAAATGGTGGTATCGGTGACAAGTATCGAAAAAAACAACAACTTGTATCTCTAGTCAAAATAACACAACTACATATTTATGACAAATACGTGTAGGTTGAGGACTTACTGTACAGTCATACTGTAGTTTCCTTACCTGGACATGATCGTAGGGGCAAGTCGGGTATAAAGTGTCCTCAACATCGAAATCCAGGAACGTCAGTTGGATAGCTTTTCCTGGCGGTAAGGCGATATGATATATGCAGATTTTGTTTGTCGGGTAACTTCTCGGGTAGTAGGGAGAATGTATGGTTCCTGTGAGATCACTGAATGTCCCACCGCAAACTGAAACAAGTTGAACATTTGGCGGTAAAAAAAATACTAATGAGGGTTACAAAAAAATTTATATAATTTAGTGATAGAGTTGGGTTAGGTACACTATTCTATGAATCCAAATCTTGAATCTGAATCTCCGATTTATCTTCAAATCCTGAATCTCGAATCCAAATCTGAATCTAAATCCGAATCTTGGAAAAAATTATGGACATAAGAGGAAATATGAATATAAATATAAATATAATATAATAATAAAAAAATACATATAGTAGATAAATCTTAAAACTCATTCTCATAATCCATTGATTATAACATTCATACATTTAGTTAGTTGTTAAATTACTGGTCTGGGGCCAGGGTGTTAAGTTTATCGTATAATTATAATTGGTTCGGAACCACCAATATGCAGTATTAGAGGTCTAAAACAAATTTCAGTTGAAAAATTAGAAATATATATATATTTTAATTGATTTGAGTTTCAAATCCAAAATTTTCTCGAATCCTCGAATTTTGAATATTCTTAAGGATTTGAGGGATTCTAGGGGCAGTCCCTGATAGTAATTTATAAATATTTATACAAAATTAGTTAATATGTAGCTAAATTAAGATGGGAGAATGTGTATGAAGCAAGCAGAGGGCTTTAACAAAAGCACCAGACGTCTGGTCTGGAGTGGAGGTGAACCGCAGCAGTATAAAGGAGTGATGTACAGGGCGTACTATGTCCCAATATTGCAGTAAGCATCAGAAACCTGGGGTGGGGGATGAAGGAGAGGGGTAAGAGAAGGATACAGGCTAGGAGGCACAGGGATGGACAGGGTGAGACAGAGTGAAGGAGGAACTCCTGCAGGAGAGGATAGAGAATGCGAGATTGAGGTGGTAAGGACATGTGAAGAGGATGGAAGAGTGTAGGATTCCAAGGAGGATGCTCGGAATGGAGGTGGTAAGGACATGTGAAGAGGATGGAAGAGGGGAGGATTCCAAGGAGGATCTTCAAAATGGAGGTGGAAGGAAGGAGGACAAGAGGGACAGGTGGATAGAGGAAGTATGGAGGAGGGTGGAGAGGAGTAGAAGAAGAGAGGTGATGGAAGGACAGAAGTAAATGGAGAGGCTTGTGTTCGAGACAGACCTTGCCAATGCAAGGGGAAACTGTATATGATGATGATGATGATGTGTATGTGTGCATACGTGCATGTGTGTATACGCACACCCAAAGCCGGTATTCAAGTTATTATAAAATATGTCGGTTCAACTTATGAATAGGTAGGTAAACACATTTTGTATGTATGACAGATAAGTTTCAATAATTCCTGCCTTAAAATAATTGTAAAATACAGAGAACTTATTTAAATCTTAAATTATGATACTAACCCTTTGATTGATCTGTATTATTATTATGAGTTATGAATAAAAATCTTAAAACGATACCATTGTTTCATAGTGGTTTTTTTTAAATGTTACCTTTTAAAATCAATAAGCCATTAAAAAAAAAGGTAATTGTTTAACTTGTCATTAAAGTTTATAGACATATATTTAAATAAAGATTCTTACTCGACTGGAAACTAATGCGGAATCCTTCTGCAGAATATGACCAATCAGAGCGGAATTTCACCACCAAGTTGTTTGACGTTGACATTGCGATTGGAGGGAGTTGCGAGCCACAATATCGCCCGATGAGAGGCGATTCAATATTGTCACCATCTCTTACCTACATATGCACACAAGAAAAACACAATTATGGAGATGACATGTATCACGGGGAGAAATATTAGACTTGGCATGTGCTGGTAACTTTTAAGGTGTTGTGCTTCTAGCACTGAACAAAAGGTCGAGGTGGAACCTTCTTTTTAAGCCTTGATTCCCTCAAATCCTTGATGCCTTGTACTATTGATTCTCTCAAATTTATGAATCATTTATTCCTTCGAATCATTATCTCAATCGCAATAACATTTATACTCCCCCTCTGCACCCCTATCCTTTTTGTCCATCTCCTGCATGCCCTGCCCCCTCCCTCTTGCCTCTTCTGAGCTGGAGGCTTTCTCAACACAATATTTTGGTCGGTCTATAATAATTAAAGCATATATATATATATCTGAGAGTCACCTCCACGAAGTCAAATTTACAGGTGTTTGAATCCTCGAGAGAAAAAGCCATGAACGTTAGTTGAATCCTTTCTCCGACCGGCACCTGTATCTTCCATTCGCACTCCATGTTTTCCCTGTAGGTGTCGGGATGGTTGGGCGAAGAAAACGATCCCGCAGGTCCTGTTAAGACGCCTCCGCAACCTAGGATTCCTGTGATAATCGAAAACATTACCGAAAAATGATGTACTCGTTCAATATCAGGTAATCTAAAAGAGATCTTACCAAGCTGTAATTTGCAGTCTAGTTTTTCCATTCTCTCTCTAGGCCAGTTCAATTTACTATCCTGTACCTAACTTATTACGTGTCTTTAAATTTTAATATCAATTTTCCAAAGAGTTTCGAAACATGAATGACAAAATCAGTAATTCTGAAAGCCATTTAGTACAAGATGGAAACATATTTCTATAGAAATAATTTAAATAATAAATAATGACTAAAGAAAAGTGTCAACAAATTACTTGTCTGCATTATCACCGAGCAAACATTTAAAAGAGAGATAATGGGTGTACATTTTTTATCAATATTGCAATATTGTAGGTCATTACTTAAGTAAATAAAGTGTGAATACAAATTTGTAAGTTTTATCACAGGGTCCCTAGTTTTATTCCCTGCATGGTCGAAAATGTAACATTGGTAAAATGTGGGTTTACCCTTTCACACTGATAAATTAACGTCCGGGGATTAGATGTTGTGCCTGTCCTAGTCTTAAGATAGATTATAAGGCATATGAAGCTACGACAGGCGTGGCAAGACGGTTGTGGAGAATATGTGGCTTGAATAAAAAACACCCATGCCACAGGCTGGAAACAGTAATGGATGTAAAAAAAGAAATTCTTCCTCACGATAAATCCGTAGTATTTGTACCTTCTATGAGTGTGTAAGATATTTTAAACCCGGCATCGTTTCCTGACTCGTCGGAGTGGAAGTGAACCATAGCGGCTGGTCCAGGAGTTGTCAGAGAATCAGGGAGGGATGAATTACAGTATTTATTCAACAAGGGTGAATCTGTTGTCCAACCGTCGAGGACCTAAGAACAGAAAGATAAACCAATTAAACTAAGATCTAGTCGGCTTCTATACCAGGTTTATCACTATTTTCTCACTAAAAAATTACCTGTTTTCCAGAAAGAGTTCTAATTTTTACAGATTTTTTTTAGATATTAAAGTTTTAATCTCATAGAATTATTGATAATGTAAGTATATACTGTAATATCTATATTTTTATGATTCTAGGTATGTTTTATTGTGCGTAAATATATTTTTTAGATATTCTTGAGAAAATGCTGAAAGAAGAATTTAACATAATTATTCTAGAAAAATAAAAATATTGCTTCCAATTTCTGTATAAATTATCCTTATATGGTAATGAAAAATGCAGTGAGAGTACTAAAAATACAATATTTAGTTTATCAAGTAATGTGATATTTATTTGAGAAGAGGGAAATTATGTTGATTTAAAACATTTTCACCAATATTTATTGTTTCATATAGTTTTGGGTCGAACCCACTAGTTTAAGAATATGAATCTTGAATTTATTCAATTTTCAAATCTCAAATCTGTACCTGAATTTTGGTAAAATTATGAACATAATATAATATAACTTTATAGATATGATATAGATAAAGATAAAAGAATTATAGAAAATACAACTAACTCAAAGTTAACATTCTTTCTTATAACTCATTCTTCATAACATTCATACATTCAGTTATGTGTTATATTACTGGTCTTGAGCCAGGTAGTTAAGTTCATCCTGTGATTATAATTGGCTCTGAACCACCAATAAGCGGTGTTAGAGCTCTAAAACCAATTTTACTTGAATTTTTTATATTCTTTTTAAAGATTTGATTCTTATATCTGAGGTCTTCTCGAATCTTCGAATCTCGAATATCCTCAAGGATTCAAAGTATTTGAGGGTCCAGCCCCAATTTTATATCTTAAGTAAACTATGTAATAAAAAGAACTTGGATTAAAGTTTAAATTTTTAGTTTTATACCGTTTATCTATAACTTGCTGCTTAATGACCCAAATCCACAAACAAATTTCAGTAATTTATAGATTCTGGTAAAATTCCCCCACACCCCTTTTTTTTTTCTAAATACACAAAATTATCTGTTTTACTGGTCTTTCAGGTGTGTGACAATCATGTATACTTTTTAAATTTATTTTTTAGCAGTGTCTTACTACCCATTCAGGTTATACGCCAGTGGTTTTAGGGATACAGGAAGTACATGAGATAGTAGAGGAAGCAAGACTGAGATGGTATGGGCATGTAATGAGGATGTTGGAGTACATGATATAGTAGAGGAAGC